>CAUPSL010000635.1:0-25000 GCA_963514005.1 Raja brachyura | reverse complement strand
CGGCACGGACTCGGTGGGCCGAAGGGCCTGTTTACGGGCTGCATCTCTAAACTAACCTAAATCTCACAACACATTGGCGTATTTCACAGCTCCCACAAGCTCCTTATTATAGACAATAGACAAAAGGTGCAGGAGTAGAGGCCATTCGGCCCTTCGAGCCAGCACCGCCATTCAATGTGATCGTGGCTGATCCTCCCCAATCAGTACCCTGATTATGCACGGTACAGCGAATGCAGCGCCGGAGACCCGGGTTCGATCCCGACTACGGGCGCTGTCTGTACGGAGTTTGCACGTTCTCCTGCATGGCCTGCGTGACCTGCGTGGGTTTTCTCTGAGATCTTCGGTTTCCTCCCACACTCCAAAGACGAACAGTTATGTAGGCTTATTGGATTGGTAAATGTGTAAAAACTGTCCCTGGTGGGTGTAGGATACTGTTAGTGTGCGGGGATCGCTGGTCGGCACGGACCCGGTGGGCCGAACGGCCTGTTTCCGCGCTGTATCCCTAAACTAGACAATAGACAATAGGTGCAGGAGTAGAGGCCATTCGGCCCATCGAGCCAGCACCGCCATTCAATGTTATCATGGCTGATCATCCCCAATCAGTTCCCCGTTCCTGCCTTCTCCCCATATCCCCTGACTCCGCTATCTTTAAGAGCCCTATCTAGCTCTCTCTTGAAAGTATCCAGAGAACCGGCCTCCACCGCCCTCTGAGGCAGAGAATTCCACAGACTCACAACTCTCTGTGTGAAAAAGTGTTTCCTCGTCTCCATTCTAAATGGCCAACCCCTTATTCTTAAACTGTGTGTGTGTGTGGCCCCTGGTTCTGGACTCCCCCAACATCGGAAACATGTTTCCTGCCTCTAGCGTGTCCAAACACTTAATAATCTTATATGTTTCAATGGGATCCCCTCTCATCCTTCTAAACTCCAGAGTGTACAAGCCCAGCCGCTCCATTCTCTCAGCATATGACAGTCCCGCCATCCTGGGAATTAATCTTGTAAACCTACGCTGCACTCCCTCAATAGCAAGAATGAAAGTGTCTTTTAACAGAGGCAGGATTGGGAATATTCACTCATTTGGTGAATATCGACCCATCGCAGTCGAACAGATGAGAGTTGGTGCGGAGCAAGGGATTGCAGATGCTGGTGGGACTGGTGTAGCTGGGACATACATGTTGGCCAGTGTGGGCAAGATGGGCCGAAGGGCCTGTTTCCACGCTGTATTCACGGCGAATGGTACGTTCACCTTCATAACAAGAGGAGTTGAGTATAGGAGCAAAGAGGTCCTTCTGCAGTTGTACAGGGCCCTAGTGAGACCACACCTGGAGTATTGTGTGCAGTTTTGGCCTGTTGGCCTTCATAACAAGAGGAGTTGAGTATAGGAGCAAAGAGGTCCTTCTGCAGTTGTACAGGGCCCTAGTGAGACCACACCTGGAGTATTGTGTGCAGTTTTGGTCCCCTAATTTGAGGAAGGTCATTCTTGCTGTTGAGGGAGCCCAGCGTAGGTTCACCAGGTTAATTCCCGGGATGGCGGGACTGTTGTACGCTGAGAGAATGGAGCGGCTGGGCTTGTACACTCTGGAGTTTAGAAGGATGAGAGGGAATCTCATTGAAACATAAGATTATTAAGGGTTTGGACACGTGAGAGGCAGGAAACATGTTCCCGATGTTGGGGGAGTCCAGAACCAGGGGCCACACACACAGTTTAAGAATAAGGGGTAGGTCATTTAGAACGGAGACGAGGAAACACTTTTTCTCACAGAGAGTGGTGAGTCTGTGGAATTCTCTGCCTCAGAGGGCGGTGGAGGCCGGTTCTCTGGATACTTTCAAGATAGAGCAAGATAGGGCTCTTAAAGATAGTGGAGTCAGGGGATATGGGGAGAAGGCAGGGACGGGGTACTGATTGGGGACGATCAGCCATGATCACATTGAATGGCGGTGCTGGCTCAAAGGGCCAAATGGCCTACTCCTGCACCTTTTGTCTGTTGTCTATAAGATAGACACAAAAAGCTGGGGTAACTCAGTCGGGACAGGCAGCATCTCTGGAGAGAAGGAGTGGGCGATGTTTCCATCCTGAGGAAGGGTCTCGACCCGAAACGTCACCCATGCCTTCTCTCCAGAGATGCTGCCCGTCCCGCTGAGTTACTCTGGCATTTTTGTGTCTATCTTAGATGGGAGTTGGTCTCGGTCAGCACGGGTGTTTCGGGCCAAAGGGCCTGCGTGCCTGCACAGTTCTAACGGCAGACAGACGCAAAGTGCTGGAGTAACTCAGCGGGTCAGGCGGCATCTGTGGAGGGACATGGATGGGCGACGTTTCGGGTCGGGACCCTGATGTGAGGCCGGGAGGCTGTGAAAGGCCCCCCCTCCCCGCACCCCCTTTCTCAGACGTCCTTGGCGGTCTCGTTCTCGATGAGGGCAACCTTCTGCGACGGCCCCCCCTCGACGGGCGTGCCCCCTCCGACAGGATCCCCCTTCACACAGCTCTGCACCGCCCCCTTCAGCTGTAGAGGAAGCAAGCGAGAGCGTACGATAACGTCAAGGTCCAAGAGGGTGTATCGTCATGTGTCCCTGACAGGACAATGAAAATCTTTCTTTGCATAGCACAACAGAACATAGAAGGCATTGACTACAATTCTGTACATAAATACACCCATGAATTAATAAATTAATAACGTGGAAATAACAGATGGAGGGATATTAATGTTCAGAGTTTTATCCGAGCCAGGTTTAATAGCCTGATGGCTGTGGGGAAGTAGCTATTCCTGAACCTGGACGTTGCAGTCTTCAGGCTCCTGTACCTTCTACCTGAAGGTAGCAGGGAGATGAGTGTGTGGCCAGGATGGTGGGGGCCCTTGATGATGCTGCCGGCCTTTTTGAGGCAGCGACTGCGATAGATCCCCTCGATGGTGGGAAGGTCAGAGCCGATGATGGACTGGGCAGTGTTTACTACTTTTTGTAGTCTTTTCCCCTCCAGGGCGCTCAAGTTGCCGAACCAAGCCACGATGCAACCAGGTCAGCAAGCTCTCTACTGCGCACCTGTAGAAGTTAGAGAGAGTCCTCCTTGACAGACCGACTCTCCGTAATCTTCTCAGGAAGTAGAGGCGCTGATGAGCTTTCTTAATAATTGCATCTGTGTTCTCGGACCAGGAAAGATCCGAGAGCGTACGATAACGTCAAGGTCCAAGAGAGTTTATTGTCATGTGTCCCAGATAGGACAATGAAATTCTAGCTTTGTTTCAGCACAACAGAACATCGACGGCATTGACTACAGAAGAGATCAGTGTGTCCATGTACCATTGAATATATATCTATACATACATGAATAATAAAGGCAGTGAAGAAAGCGAATGGTATGTTAGCTTTCATAGCAAAAGGATTTGAGTATAGGAGCAGGGAGGTTCTACTGCAGTTGTACAGGGTCTTGGTGAGGCCACACCTGGAGTATTGCGTACAGTTTTGGTCTCCAAATCTGAGGAAGGACATCATTGCCATAGAGGGAGTGCAGAGAAGGTTCACCAGACTGATTCCTGGGATGTCAGGACTGTCTTAAGGGCCTTTGTCCCACCAGCATGCAACTCCATGCGATGAGCGCGACCTAACGTGGTCGCTTGAGCCGTCCGGCGTCGCGGGGCCGGTCCCACTTCGATCGCCGGAGCCGTGCGGAGTTTGTCCCGACATCGCGCGGGGCTCCGAAAAACTGACCGTGTTCAAAAATTCCGCGCGGCAACGGCTTGTCGGCTCGCAGTCGCCTCGACGCATTACACACCGCCTCGACGTCGTGCCTCCGTGACCCTCTCTGTAGGTGCCTCCGTGACCCTCTCTGTGTGTGCCTCTGTGCCCCTCTCTGTGTGCCCCTCTCTGTCCTGGCGAACTTACCTTAGACTTCGCTCCAAGTTCGCCTCACTTTGCGCCGCGTTGCGCCACTCACCCGACCTCCGCGCGGCCCCTGCTTCTAGTTTGATCGCGTTCATCGCATAGAGTTGCATGCTTGTAGGACAGGCCCTTTATGAACAAAGACTGCATAGACTCGGTTTATACTCTCTAGAATTTAGGAGATTGAGAGGGGATCTTATAGAAACGTACAAAATTCTTAAGGGGTTGGACAGGCTAGATGCAGGAAGATTGTTCCCAATGTTGGGGAGGTCCAGGACAAGGGGTCACAGTCTAAGGATAAGGAGGAAATCCTTTAAGACAGAGATGAGAAAGACTTTTTTCACACAGAGAGTGGTGGGTCTCTGGAACTCTCTGCCACAGAAGGTAGTTGAGGCCAGTTCATTGGCTATATTTCAGAGGGAGTTAGATGTGGCCCTTGTGGCTAAGGGGATCAGAGGGTATGGAGAGAAGGCAGGTACGGGATACTGAGTTGGATGATCAGCCATGATCATATTGAATGGCGGTGCAGGCTGGAAGGGCCGAATGGCCTCTACTCCTGCGCCTATTGTCTATGTTTCCAACACAGATAAAGTGCAAATAACAGATGGAGGGATATTAATGTTCATAGTTTTGTCCGAGCCAGGTTTAATAGCCTGATGGCTGTGGGGAAGTAGCTATTCCTGAACCTGGACGTTGCAGTCTTCAGGCTCCTGTACCTTCTACCTGAAGGTAGCGGGGAGATGAGTGTGTGGCCAGGGTGGTGTGGGTCCTTGATGATGGTGCCGGCCTTTTTGAGGCAGCGACTGCGATAGATCCCCTCGATGGTGGGGAGGTCAGAGCCGATGATGGACTGGGCAGTGGCCACTACTATTTGTAGTCCTTCTCACTCCTGGGTACCACGATTTACAAGATGGTGGCGCAGAGTCAGGGTTGCCGCTTTACAACGAATGCAGCGCCGGAGACACGGGTTCAATCCCGGCCGCGGGTGCTCTCGTCTGTGCGGTGTTTGCACGTTCTCCCCGTGGACCCGCGTGGGTTTTCTCCAGGAGCCCCGGTTTCCTCCCACACCCCAAAGACGCGCAGGTTCATAGGTTTTTTCTCTCACACAGAGAGTGGTGAGTCTGTGGAATTCTCTGCCTCAGAGGGCGGTGGAGGCCGGTTCTCTGGATGCTTTCAAGAGAGAGCTAGATAGGGCTCTTAAAGATAGTGGAGTCAGGGGGATATGGGGAGAAGGCAGGAACGGGGTACTGATTGGGGATGATCAGCCACGATCACATTGAATGGCGGTGCTGGCCCGAAGGGCCGAATGGCCTACTCCTGCACCTATTGTCTATTGTCTGAAAGGATTGGACAGGCTAGATGCAGGAAAAATGTTCCCCGATGTTGGGGGAGTCCAGAACCAAGACTCACATTTTAAGAATAAGGCTTGTATACTCTGGAGTTTAGAAGGATGGGAGGGGATCTTAATGAAACATATAAGATTATTAAGGGTATGGGGAGAAGGCAGGAACGGGGCACTGATTGGGGATGATCAGCCATGATCACATTGAATGGTGGTGCTGGCTTGAAGGGCTGAATGGCCTCCTCCTGCACTTATTGTCTATTGTTCCCGTGACCTGCGTGGGTTTTCTCCGGGTGCTCCGGTTTCCTCCCACACTCCAAAGACGTGCGGGTTTGTAGACAATAGACAATAGACAATAGGTGCAGGAGTAGGCCATTTGGCCCTTCAAGCCAGCACCACCATTCAATGTGATCACGGCTGATCATCCCCAATCAGTTCCCCGTTCCTGCCTTCTCCCCATATCCCCCTGACTCCACTATCTTTCAGAGCCCTATCTAGCTCTCTCTTGAAAGCATCCAGAGAACCGGCCTCCACCGCCCTCTGAGGCAGAGAATTCCACAGACTCACAACTCTCTGTGTGAAAAAGTGTTTCCTCGTCTCCGTTCTAAATGGCTGACCCCTTATTCTTAAACTGTGTGTGTGTATGGCCCCTGGTTCTGGACTCCCCCAACATCGGGAACATGTTTCCTGCCTCTAGCGTGTCCAAACCCTTAATAATCTGTTTTTAAGATTCAGGTTGTAGGTTAATTGGCTCGGTAAATGTAATTTTTTTACGACGTTTCTATGAGTGGGAGCTGGAGACCGTTCACCAGCATGCGGGGAGGGGGGGATGGGGGGCACGTATCCCACCAGGCAGGAAGCCGGAATGCCGCTGAGAATGGCGCCGTGCGGCAACGGGCTCCACCGCTGTGCCACTGCGCCGCCATTTTAGATAAGGACACCCTCCCCCCTCCACCAACCCCATTCCCCACCAATACCTCTCTTAGAGCTACCACACCAACCAGCCTCCCGGTAGAGGTGACGTACGCGATCCTGAGTCCCAGAAGGTTGAACAGGTCGTAGCACTGGAAGCAAAAGAGGGTGGGTTGTTGAACAGGGGCCTTCATAACAAGAGGAGTTGAGTATCGGAGCAAGGAGGTCCTTCTGCAGTTGTACACAAAAGGCTGGAGAAACTCAGCGGGTGCAGCAGCATCTAAGGAGCGAAGGAGATAGGCGATGTTTCGGGTCGAGAACCTTCTTCAGACTCTCTCCGTAGGGAGCAGGAGAACTCCTTCAAAGTAGACATACCTTGAGGAGTAGACAAAGTGTTAAAGAAGGAACTGCAGATGCTGGAGAATCAAGGGTACACAAAAGGTTTCTTGTACCCTCGATTCTCCAGCATCTGCAGGTCCTTCTGCAGTTGTGCAGGGCCCTGGGGAGACCACACCTGGAGTATTGTGTGCAGTTTTGGCCTGTTGGCCTTCATAACAAGAGGAGTTGAGTCTAGGAGCAAAGAGGTCCTTCTGCAGTTGGACAGGGCCCTAGTGAGACCACACCTGGAGTATTGTGTGCAGTTTTGACCTGTTGGCCTTCATAACAAGAGGAGTTGAGTCTAGGAGCAAAGAGGTCCTTCTGCAGTTGTACAGGGCCCTAGTGAGACCACACCTGGAGTATTGTGTGCAGTTTTGGCCTGTTGGCCTTCATAACAAGAGGAGTTGAGTATAGGAGCAAATAGGTCCTTCTGCAGTTGTACAGGGCTCTGGTGAGACCACACCTGGAGTATTGTGCGCAGTTTAGGCCTGTTGGCCTTCATAACAAGAGGAGTTGAGTCTAGGAGCAAAGAGGTCCTTCTGCAGTTGTACAGGGCCCTAGTGAGACCACACCTGGAGTATTGTGCGCAGTTTAGGCCTGTTGGCCTTCATAACAAGAGGAGTTGAGTCTAGGAGCAAAGAGGTCCTTCTGCAGTTGTACAGGGCCCTAGTGAGACCACACCTGGAGTATTGTGCGCAGTTTTGGCCTGTTGGCCTTCATAACAAGAGGAGTTGAGTATAGGAGCAAAGAGGTCCTTCTGCAGTTGTACAGGGCCCTGGTGAGACCACACCTGGAGTATTGTGTGCAGTTTTGGTCCCCTAATTTGAAGGACATTCTTTCTATTGAGGGAGCCCAGCGTAGGTTTACCAGGTTAATTCCCTGGTAAAGGATGGCGGGACTGTCATATGCTGAGAGAATGGAGCGGCTGGGCTTGTACACTCTGGAGTTTAGAAGGATGAGAGGGGTTTTATTGAAACATATTAGATTATTAAGGGTTTAAGAAGGAACTGCAGATGCTGGAAAATCGAAGGTAGACAAAAAGGCTGGAGAAACTCAGCGGGTGCTGCTGCATCAGTTGGAGCGAAGGAAATAGGCAACGTTTTGGGCCGCTAGAGGCAGGAAACATGTTCCCAATGTTGGGGGAGTCCAGAACCAGGGGCCACACACACAGTTTAAGAATAAGGGGTAAGCCATTTAGAACGGAGACGAGGAAACACTTTTTCACCCAGAGAGTTGTGAGTCTGTGGAATTCTCTGCCTCAGAGGGCGGTGGAGGCCGTTTCTCTGGACACTATCAAGAGAGAGCTAGATAGGGCTCTTAAAGATAGCGGAGTCAGGGGATATGGGGAGAAGGCAGGAACGGGGTACTGATTGGGGATGATCAGCTGTGATCACAGTGAATGGCGGTGCTGGCTGGAAGAGCCGAATGCCCTCTACTTCTGCACCTATTGTCTATTTTCTATTGTCAAATACAAGCCCAGTCGACCCATTGTGTCGGGAGAGGCTGTGGGGTTGACGTCTGTAGGCCGCAGGCTTTACCTCGTAGAGTGTTTCTTTCTCGACGAGCCTGAAGGGGGCAGGATCAATGACGCACTCATCCAGCCGAAGGCCTTCTTGAAACTGGTGGTATTCCCACTCCTCCACCTACAAGAGAAGGCAGAGAACTCATAGGTGATGCCACCCCTGCCCTTCTAACCCCCTCCTTTTGTAAACGCCGTCACAGAACTTCGAGGGGGGAACTTTAAGTGGAGACTAAAAACTCATCTTTTTACTCCCAAGCCTTTCTTGACGTCCTCTGAGCGAGGGCTATATGTATGTGGTGATGTTTCTATTTAATCTATGAACCACTGTTGTATAACGTTAGTACCTCCACCAATGTGATGCACTTTGGCCAACGACAGTTGTTTTTTAAATGTGCTTTAGAAATAAAGGTGACTTGACTTGAACTAAAGGGGCTGTCCCACTGCGGCAACCTAATTGGCAAGTTTAGAAGATTGTAGGAGAGTTTGAAAAAATGTCATGTTGAAGACTTCCTTCAACCTCCCTTCAACTATATTGAAGACCAGCTTCGACTAGCTTCGGGAAAATTGGACACCGAATTGTGGACAGTGAAGGCGTCCTCCTTCGATCTTCTTATTATCTGAATGGTGGCAGATTAGGAAAAGGGGAGATGCAACGAGACCTGGGTGTCATGGTACACCAGCCATTGAAAGTAGGCATGCAGGTGCAGCAGGCAGTGAAGAAAGCGAATGGTATGTTGGCATTCATACCTGAATGTCGAAAAAACAAAGGAGATCATCGTCGACTTCAGGAAAACCCGGCACAGTCCCACACCACTTCACATCAATGACAGGGATGTGGAGGTGGTCAGTGGCACTAAGTTCCTGGGGGTGCAGATCACTTACAGTCTGACCTGGTCGAATAACATCTCATCGACAGTTAAGAGAGCGCAGCAGCGGTTGCACTTTCTGCGCCGGATGAGAAGAGCTCACCTCCCCCATCCCGTCCTCACTACTTTCTACAGGGGCACCATAGAGAGTATTTTGACCAGCTGTATCTCTGTCTGGTTTGGGGACTGTAAAGCCTCCGACTGGAAGTCCGTGCAGAGAGTGGTGAGGACAGCGGAAAAAATCATCGGGACCTCTCTCCCCTCAATCGGGGATATTGCGACCAAACGTTGCGTGTCTAAGGCCGGCAGTATCATAAAAGACCCCACACATCTCCATCACGGACTGTTCACTCTGCTGCCCTCGGGCAAAAGATATCGCAGCATAAGGAGCAGAACATCAAGGTTCTGCAACAGCTTCTTCCCACGAGCCATCAGACGCCTGAATGCCATGTAATGGGCTGCCACCATTGTCTATTTATCCTTTTATCCATGTTTATCCGTCTGTTAATTATCGTGTTGCACGGGGAGCCAAATGCAACGGAATTTCGTTTGGAACTGCATATATCGATGTATTTCTAAATTACAATAAAGTTAGTTTGACTTTGACTTTTGACTTTGATTCATAGCGAAAGGATTTGAGTATAGGAGCAGGGAGGTTCTACTGCAATTGTACAGGGTCTTGGTGAGACCACACCTGGAGTATTGCGTACAGTTCTGGTCTCCAAATCTGAGGAAGGACATTCTTGCCATAGAGGGAGTACAGAGAAGGTTCACCAGACTGATTCCTGGGATGTCGGGACTTTCATATGAAGAAAGACTGGATAGACTGGGCTTGTACTCACTGGAATTTAGAAAATTGAGGGGGGGATCTTATAGAAACGTACAAAATTCTCGACCCGAAACATCGCCTATCTCCTTCGCTCCTTAGATGCTGCTGCACCCGCTGAGTTTCTCCAGCCTTTTGTGTTCCCAAAATTCTTAAGGGGTTGGACAGGCGAGATGCAGGAAGATTGTTCCCGATGTTGGGGGAGTCCAGAACAAGGGGTCACAGTCTAAGTATAAGGGGGAATTCCTTTAGGACCGAGATGACAAAATCATTTTTCACACAGAGAGTGGTGAATCTGTGGAATTCTCTGCCACAGAAGGTCGTTGAGGCCAGTTCATTGGCTATATTCAAGAGGGAGTTAGATGTGGCCCTTGTGGCTAAAGGGATCAGAGGGTATGGAGAGAAGGCAGGTACAGGATACTGAGTTGGATGATCAGCCATGATCATATTGAATGGCGGTGCAGGCTCGAAGGGTCGAATGGCCTACTCCTGCACCTATTGTCTATGTTTCTATGTTTCTATGACCTCCTTCGACCTCCCTTCGACTATGTTGAAGACTATCTACGACTACCCTCAACTACCTAGGACCAACATGCCGACCTACTTTGACTAAACCTACAAGTGAACAAAATATCGATTTTTTTCCACGGGGATCTTTATTTACTCGCGAGCATTTTTCAGCACGTTGAAAAATGCTCCATGACCTAGCTGAGGCCTCCAGTACGCCGGGACTGCTCTCGAGCATGAAGGAGAGTTACAAAGACCTCCTAGGACCTCGTGTCGACCGTGCTGCGAGTGTGAGTCGAGGGCCAACTCTTCTAAACTCGCCAATTAGGTCTCCACAGAGGGACTGCCCCTTTACTGAAATCAATAGACAACAGACAATAGGTGCAGGAGTAGAGGCCATTCGGCCCTTCGAGCCAGTACTGCCTTCACTGTGATCACGGCTGATCATCCCCAATCAGTACCCCATTCCTGCCTTCTCCCCATATCCCCTGACTCCGCTATCTTTAAGAGCCCTATCTAGCTCTCTCTTGAAAGCATCCAGAGAACCGGCCTCCACCGCCCTCTGAGGCAGAGAATTCCACAGACTCACCACTCTCTGTGAGAAAACTGTGTGTGTGTGGCCCCTGGTTCTGGACTCCCCCAACATCGGGAACACGTTTCCTGCCTCTAGCGTGTCCAAACCCTTAACTGTCTTATATGTTTCAATGAGATCCCCTCTCATCCTTCTAAACTCCAGAGTGTACAAGCCCAGCCGCTCCATTCTCTCAGCAGATGACAGTCCCGCCACCCCGAGAATTAACATAGAAACATAGAAATTAGGTGCAGGAGTAGGCCATTCAGCCCTTCGAGCCTGCACCGCCATTCAATATGGGAAGGGGGGAGGGGATGGGGAGAGAGGGAAACCAAGGGTTACTTGAAGTTAGAGAAGTCAACGTTCATACCAGTGCAAGCTATAACCTCCCTGCTCTCTTGTCCTGGCTAAACATAGACAATAGGTGCAGGAGTAGGCCATTCGGCCCTTCGAGCCTGCACCGCCATTCAATATGATCATGGCTGATCATCCAACTCAGTATCCCGTACCTGCCTTCTCTCCATACCCTCTGATCCCCTAAGCCACAAGGGCCACATCTAACTCCCTCTTAACCTGGTGAACCCACGCTGGGCTCCCTCAATAGCAAGAATGTCCTTCCTCAGATTAGGGGACCAAAACTGCACGCAATACTCCACAAAATCACCCGAGACCAAAAATAAAATTGGGCATACCTCCTCTCCTAATGCCAGAATTAAAGTCACACACATAGTCTCTTGATTATACATTAGACAAGGGCAGCAGACAATTGCAAAGAGCTCTGAGAGAACAAAAAAATTTAAACGCACAAAGGCAGGTTTATTGAGGTGAGGTTTTTTCTCACCTCAGTCTTAAATGGCCTCCCCTTTATTCTAAGACTGTGTGTGGCCCCTGGTTCTGGACTCGCCCAACATTGAGAACATTTTTCCTGCATCTAGCTTGTAGGTGCAGGAGGAGGCCATTCGGCCCCTCGAGCCAGCCCCGCCATTCATTGCGATCACGGCTGATCGTCCCCAATCAATAACCCGTGCCTGCCTTCTCCCCATATCCCCTGACTCCACTAGCCCCTAGAGCTCTATCTAACTCTCTCTTAAATCCATCCAGTGACTTGGCCTCCACTGCCCTCTGTGGCGGGGAATTCCACAAAGTCTGAAGAAGGGTCTCGACCCGAAACGTCGCCTATCTCCTTCGCTCCTTAGATGCTGCTGCACCCGCTGAGTTTCTCCAGCCTTTTGTGTACCCTCCACAAGTTCACAACTCTCTGGGTGAAAAAGTTTTTTCTCACCTCAGTCTTAAATGGCCTCCCCTTTATTCTAAGACTGTGTGGCCCCTGGTTCTGGACTCGCCCAACATTGGGAACATTTTTCCTGCATCTAGCTTGTCCAGTCCTTTTATAATGTTATATGTTTCTATACGAAGCCCCCTCATCCTTCTAAACTCCAGTGAATACAAGCCTAGTCTTTTCAATCTTTCCTCATATGACAGTCCCGCCATCCCAGGGATCAATCTGGTGAACCTACGCTGTTTCTATAAGATGCCCCCTCATCCTTCCAAAGTCCAGCGAATACAAGCCTGAATCTCGGAGAAAACCCACGCGGGTCACGGGGAGAACGTGCGAACTCCGTACAGACAGCGCCCGATGTCAGGATCGAACCTGGGTCTCTGGGGCTGTGAGGCGGCAACTCCACCGCTGCGCCACCGTGTCACCGCGTGATGGTAAAGAACTATTGATCCATTGAGCAGGGACCACCGATGAGGGGGAGAGAGGGGCGGGGGAGAGTGGCGGGGGACAGGGGAAGGGTGGAAGAATGTCACTACCTCGCTTGCTGTCATCATGTCGAACACCTCTTCTCCGTCCTGAAAGAAAAGTCAAAACCGAGTCTTTTAGTTTAGAGTTTACGTGGAGAGAGGCCCTTCGGCCCACCGAGTCCGTGCCGACCAGCGACCCCCGCACTCTAAAGTGCCTGTCCCACTTGGCCGCCATTTGCGCGCCATTTACGCGACCTCCAAAAAAATGTGACGCACGAGTAGCGTGCGGGTAGCGCAGGACGGGCGCATGGAGAGGCGTGGAATTGCGTGCGGTATCGCGCGACGCTCCAGGATTTCGTGCCCCTCTCTGTCCTGGCGAACTTACCTTTAAGACTTCGCTCCAAGTTCGCCTCACTTTGCGCCACGTTGCGCCACTCACCCGACCTCGCGCGCCACCTGCTTGACGTATCGCATACGCACGCCAACGCATTGGCGTCGCACGCTGGCGTCCCGACCTCTCACGTGTATCGCGTCACCGAGCGTAACCATGCATCGCACAGAGAATGGTGAGTCTGTGGAATTCTCTACATAGAAACATAGAAACATAGAAATTAGGTGCAGGAATAGGCCATTCGGCCCTTCGAGCCTGCACCGCCATTCAATATGATCATGGCTGATCATCCAACTCAGTATCCCGTACCTGCCTTCTCTCCATACCCTCTGATCCCTTTAGCCACAAGGGCCACATCTAACTCCCTCTTAAATATATCCAATGAACTGGCCTCAACTATCCTCTGTGGCAGAGAATTCCAGAGACCCACCACTCTCTGTGTGAAAAAATTCCTTCTCATCTCGGTCCTAAAGGATTTCCCCCTTATCCTTAAGCTGTGACCCCTTGTCCTGGACGTCCCCAACATCGGGAACAATCTTCCTGCATCTAGCCTGTCCAACCCCTTAAGAATCTTGTAAGTTTCTATAAGATCCCCTCTCAATCTCCTAAATTCTAGAGAGTATAAACCGAGTCTATGCAGTCTTTGTTCATAAGACAGTCCTGACATCCCAGGAATCAGTCTGGTGAACCTTCGCTGCACTCCCTCTATGGCAATAATGTCCTTCCTCAGATTTGGAGACCAGAACTGTACGCAATACTCCAGGTGTGGCCTCACCAAGACCCTATACAACTGAAGTAGAACCTCCCTGCTCCTATACTCAAATCCTTTTGCTATGAAAGCTAACATACCATTGGCTTTCTTCACTGCCTGCTCTACCTGCATGCCTACTTTCAATGACTGGTGTACCATGACACCCAGGTCGCGCTGCATCTCCCCTTTTCCTAATCGGCCACCATTTAGATAGTAGTCGGTTTTCCTATTTTTGCCACCAAAGTGGATAACCTCACATTTATCCACATTATACTGCATCTGCCAAACATTTGCCCACTCACCCAGCCTATCCAAGTCACCTTGCATTCTCCTAGCATCCTCCTCACAGCCAACACTGCCCCCCAGCTTAGTGTCATCCGCAAACTTGGAGATATTGCCTTCAATTCCCTCATCCAGATCATTTATGTATATTGTAAATAGCTGGGGTCCCAGCACTGAGCCTTGTGGTACCCCACTAGTCACTGCAGGTACCCCACTAGTCACTGCACTGCACAGAAGGTAGTTGAGGACAGTTCATTGGCTATATTTAAGAGGGAGTTAAAGGCCTGTCCCACCAGCATGCGCCGCGCAGAGGTCGGGTGAGTGGTGCAACGCGGCGCAAAGTGAGGCGAACTTGGAGCGAAGTCTTAAAGGTAAGTTCGCCAGGACAGAGAGGGGCACACAGAGAGCACACACACAGAGGGCCACGGAGCCAAACATAGAGAGGGTCACGGAGGCACCTACAGAGAGGGTCACGGAGGCACGATGTCGGGGCGGTGTGTAATGTGTCGAGGCGACTGCGAGCCGACAAACCGTTGCCGCGCGGAATTTTTGAACACGCTCAGTTTTTCGGAGCCCCGCGCGATGTCGGGACGAACTCCGCACAATTCCGCACGGCTCTGGCGATCGAAGTGGGACCGGCCCCGCGACGCCGGACGGCTCAAGCGACCACGTTAGGTCGCGCTCATCGCATGGAGTTGCATGCTGGTGGGACAGGCCCCTTTAGATGTCGCCCTTGTGGCTAAAGGGATCAGGGGGTATGGAGAGAAGGCATGATCATTGCCGCACGGTATTCTAATGATGTCACGTGCCCCAGACGGCATGATGGCGCGTGATTTGCATGCAACATCGTGTCGACCTGTTTTACATACGACGGGTAAATGAGGCGCAAATGACTTTCACGACTAATTCACGACCTTTTTTACTCGTGGACTTTTTTCATCACGTTGAAAAAAACGGCCCCGTCCTACTTGATGCCACGAGTACCACTGGATTATTCACTGGTGTTTAGAAGGATGAGGGGGGGGCATCTTATAGAAACATATAAAATTATAAAAGGACTGGACAAGCTAGAGGCAGGAAAAATGTTCCCAATGTTGGGCGAGTCCAGAACCAGGGGCCACACACAGTCTTAGAATAAAGGAGAGGCCATTTAAGACTGAGGTGAGAAAAAACTTTTTCACCCAGAGAGTTGTGAATTTGTGGAATTCCCTGCCACAGAGGGCAGTGGAGGCCAAGTCACTGGATGGATTTAAGCCAGAGATGGTAGATAGATTCTTGATTAGTGCGGGTGTCAGGGGTTATTGGGGAGAAGGCAGGAGAATGGGGTTGAGGGCCTGTCTCACTTTCACGACCTAATTCACGACCTTTTTTACTCCTGGACATTTTTCATCGGGCTAGAAAAAAAACGCCCCGACCTGCTTGATGCCACGAGTACCTACGACTAGCATCACGGCCTGCTACGGCCTACCTACGACCTCGTGACGACCAGGCTGCGAGTTTGAGTCAAGGGCAAACTCGGCAGAGGTAGTGAATTAGGGTGTCAAAGTGGTACATGGGCTTTAAGGCCCTGCCCCACTTTCCCGAATTAGTCACAGACTCCCCCGAGTTTTCCCATTGATTCGAACTCGGGGAATGTTGGGGAATGTTCTTAGCGAGGTCGTAGGAGGCCGTAGATATTTCGTAGCAGCTCGGAATGCCAGCCGTAGGTACTCGGGGCAACAGGTAAGTCGGGATACCAACCCGACCTCCCGGTGGCTCAGCACTTCAACTCCCCCTCCCATTCCGTATCCGGCCTCTCGGAAAGCAACCGCAAGAGATGCTACACTTGTCCCTTCAATTAACCTATACATACCCGCTCCCTCCGCAACTCCCTTGTCAATTCTTCCCTTCCCTCCCGCTCCACCCCTTCCCCGGGCACTTTCCCTTGCAACCGCAAGAGATGCTACATTTGTCCCTTAACCTCCCCTCTCCACTCCTTTCAGGGACCCAAGCAGTCCTTCCAGGTCCGACAGAGGTTCACCTGCACCTCCCCCAACCTCATCTACTGCATCCGCTGCTCCAGATGCCAGCTGATCTACATCGGTGAGACCAAGCGGAGGCTGGACGATCGTTTCGCCCAACACCTCCGCTCGGTCCGCAATAACCAACCCGACCTCCCGGTGGCTCAGCACTTCAACTCCCCCTCCCATTCCGTATCCGACCTCTCGGTCCTGGGCCTCCTCCACGGCCAGAGTGAACAACACCGCAAGTTGGAGGAACAGCACCTCATATTCCGCTTGGGGAGTCTGCATCCTCTGGGCTTAAACATTGAATTTTCTCAATTCTGTTAACCCTGGCTGCCTCCTCCCCTTCCCACCTCTCCCTCAGCCCTCGGGCCCTGGCATTCCCTCTCTCTCTATCTCTCCCCCACCCAAGTCTCATTTTCACACCACAAACAGCTTACAACGGCCTGTTTCCTTTATCATCGATACTTTTTTGCATATCTTTCATTCATTGTTCTGTATCTCTCCACATCACCGTCTATATCTCTCGTTTCCCTGATCCCTGACCAGTCTGAAGAAGGGTCTCGACCCGAAACGTCGCCTATCTCCTTCGCTCCTTAGATGCTGCTGCACCCGCTGAGTTTCTCCAGCCTTTTGTGTAACCCTCCACAAATTCACAACTCTGGGTGGAAAAGTTTTTCCTCACCTCAGTCTTAAATGGCCTCCCCTTTATTCTAAGACTGTGTGGCCCCTGGTTCTGGACTCGCCCAACATTGGGAACATCTTTCCTGCATCTAGCTTGTCCAGTCCTTTTATAATTTTATATGTTTCTATAAAATCCCCCCCCTCATCCTTCTAAACTCCAGTGAATACAAGCCTAGTCTTTTCAATCTTTCCTCATATGACTGTCCCACCATCCCAGGGATCAATCTGGTGAAAAAGTTTTTCCTCATCTCAGTCCAAAATGGCCGACCCCTTATTCTTAAACTGTGTGTGACCCCTGGTTCTGGACAATCGCCCATTGTTAGCTCCACCTTCCCTCGATCTCTCCCCCGACTCTCAGTCTGAAGAAGGGCCTCGACCCGAGAGGTCGCCCATTCCTTCTCTCCGGAGATGCTGCCCGACCCTCTGAGTGACCCCAGCGTTTTTTGTGTCTACCGTAGGCCGAATTGGCCTCCGAGTTGATTACCACTGTGTAGCAGCGAAACCTCTTCTCCCTGGTTCTCTTGCCCGGCCAACGTTCTTCCCCAATCTTGGCCTGTTAGATAGGGAGAGAAGAGGAGAAGCAATCTAAGTATGGACTCAGTGGGCCGAATGGCCTCATTCGGACAACGTGGAACTTGGTGGCTGCGCTCATCTCTGCAACGGGAACCCCCGCAATAGAACCAGCAGTCATGGACGGACACACACACACACACACACACACACACACACACACACACACACACACACACACACACACACACACACACACACACACACACACACACACACACACACACACACACACACACACACACACACACACACACACACACACACACACACACACACACACACACACACACACACACACACACACACACACACACACACACACACACACACACACACACACACACACACACACACACACACACACACACACACACACACACACACACACACACATGGTGGCCACAAAGTACCTCTTCATTTTCGAGGAAGATTTCTTCCTCACGCCTGGATGGCTCACCGGCGGAAAATGGGAGAGAAGGTACAGGACCTGAAATGGGAGAGGAGATATGAGGTGGACAAAAGTGCTGGAGAAACTCAGCGGGTGCGGCAGCATCTATGGAGCGAAGGAAATAGGCGACGTTTGGGGCCGAGACCCTTCTTCAGGAGATATGAGCGTTTGTCGGCGCTGGGCCTGTACTCGCTGGAGTTTAGAAAAATGAGGGTGGGGGGGGGGGAGGGTGGGGGGAACTCATTGAAACTTATCGAGTGGTGAAAGGCCCGGATAGAGTGGATGTGGAGAGGATGTTTCGACCACCACACTTACGGGTGATGCCTGGGGGCGAGCAATCTAGGAGTGATGCAAAATGCTGGAGTAACTCAGCGGGTGAGGCAGCATTTAGACAATAGACAATAGGTGCAGGAGTAGAGGCCATTCGGCCCTTCGAGCCAGCACCGCCATTCAATGTGGTCACGGCTGATCATCCCCAATCAGTACCCCGTTCCTGCCTTCTCCCCATATCCCCTGACTCCGCTATCCTTAAGAGCCCTATCTAGCTCTCTCTTGAAAGCATCCAGAGAACCGGCCTCCACCGCCCTCTGAGGCAGAGAATTCCACAGACTCACCACTCTCTGTGAGAAAAAGTGTTTCCTCGTCTCCACTGAGGCAGAGAATTCCACAGAATCACAACTCTCTGCGAGAAAAAGATTAGGCTTGTATTCACTGGAGTTTAGAAGGATGAGGGGGAGATCTTATAGAAACATATAAAATTATAAAAGGACTGGACAAGCTAGACGCAGGAAAAATGTTCCCGATGTTGGGCGAGTCCAGAACCGGGGGCCACACAGTCTTAGAATAAAGGGGAGGTCATTTAAGACTGAGGTGACAAAATACTTTTCCACCTAGAGAGTTGTGAATTTGTGGAATTCCCTGCCACAGAGGGCAGTGGAGGCCAAGTCACTGGATGGATTTAAGAGAGAGTTGGATAGAGCTCTAGGGGCTAGTGGAGTCAAGGGATATGGGGAGAAGGCAGGCACGGGTTATTGATTGGGGACAATCAGCCATGATCACAATGAATGGCGGTGCTGGTTCGAAGGGCCGAATGGCCTCCTCCTGCACCTATTATCTATGTTTCTATGTTTCTATAAAAAGTGTTTCCTCGTCTCCGTTCTAAATGGCCGACCCCTTATTCTTAAACTGTGTGTGTAGCCCCTGGTTCTGGACTCCCCCAAAATCGGGGACATGTTTCCTGCCTCTAGCGTGTCCAAACACTTAACGATCTTATATTTTCCAATGAGATAATTGGTTTCTGTAAACTGTGCCCAGTGTGTGATGGATGTACTGGTGCGGACTTGATGGGCCGAAGGGCCTGTTTCATAGAAACATAGAAACATAGAAATTAGGTGCAGGAGTAGGCCATTCGGCCCTTCGAGCCTGCACCGCCATTCAATGTGATCATGGCTGATCATCCAACTCAGTATCCCGTACCTGCCCTCTCTCCATACCCTCTGACCCCCTTAGCCACAAGGGCCACATCTAACTCCCTCTTAAATATAGCCAATGAACTGGCCTCAACTACCCGCTGTGGCAGAGAGTTCCAGAGACCCACCACTCTCTGTGTGAAAAAAGTCCTTCTCATCTCGGTCGTAAAGGATTTCCCCCTTATCCTTAAGCTGTGACCCCTTGTCCTGGACCTCCCCAACATCGGGAACAATCTTCCTGCATCTAGCCTGTCCAACCCCTTAAGAATTTTCTAAGTTTCTATAAGATCCCCTCTCAATCTCCTAAATTCTAGAGAGTATAAACCGAGTCTATGCAGTCTTTGTTCATAAGACAGTCCTGACATCCCAGGAATCAGTCTGGTATCCTCGCTGTATCTATCGATACAGATTTGGAGTGTGTGGGCGGAAGTGTGCGGAACTTCCTGGAGAAAACCCACGCGGGTCACGGGGAGAACGTGCAAACTCCGTACAGACAGCGCCCGTGGTCGGCTCCGACCAGCCATCACCTGTACACTAGTTCACCGGTTTACCCTTACACACTGGGCACATTTAGAACGGAGACGAGAATCCCAGTGTTTAAGGAACAGTGAAAGCAACAGGTGTCCTAAACTTCCTGAGGCGCAACTTCCATCATGGTTCAGCTTCTGTCGAGGAGAAGCTGTATCTCACCCTCGTTAGACCTCATCTGGACTACGCAGTTGCGGCTTGGGACCCATACACAGATAAAAACATTTCATCCATCGAACGTGTCCAAAGACAGGCCGCTCGATTCGTTACTAACGCCTACGAGAGAGAAGCGAGTGTCACCAAACTTCTGAATTCTCTGGGCGGGGGGTGGAACCCTCTCCAAGACAGACGTGACGTGAAGCTCACCGTTTGACCAGTTTTTACAAAATGTTAAATGGTCAGCTAGACATAGATCACAAGACCTACACCAACCCCAAACCAATTAGGAGCAGACGAGGGCATTCGATCCAATTCGTGGTCCCAGCCTCAAAGACAGATGTGTACAGCAATTCGTTCTTTCCACGCACTATTAAAGCACGGAATAATCTCCACCAAGCCACGGTTGCCCAGCCAGATGCAACTACATTTAAAGTGGCACTTTCTTCCCAATAACCCTCTCTGGCTAAACCCCTCCCTTCACCACCTCCAGTTTCAATTCCGGTTGGAATATTTTGGAGGACCAAGTAACCAAGAACCAAGAATGGTGGCCGATTAGGAAAAGGGGAGATGCAACGCGACCTGGGTGTCATGGTACACCAGTCATTGAAAGTAGGCATGCAGGTGCAGCAGGCAGTGAAGAAAGCGAATGGTATGTTAGCATTCATAGCAAAAGGATTTGAGTATAGGAGCCGGGAGGTTCTACTGCAGTTGTACAGGGTCTTGGTGAGGCCACACCTGGAGTATTGCGTACAGTTCTGGTCTCCAAATCTGAGGAAGGACATCCTTGCCATAGAGGGAGTGCAGAGAAGGTTCACCAGACTGATTCCTGGGATGTCAGGACTGTCTTATGAAGAAAGACTTGGTTTATACTCTCTAGAATTTAGGAGATTGAGAGGGGATCTTATAGAAACTTACAAAATTCTTAAGGGGTTGGACAGGCTAGATGCAGGAAGATTGTTCCCGATGTTGGGGAGGTCCAGGACAAGGGGTCACAACTTAAGGATAAGGGGGAAATCCTTTAGGACCGAGATGAGAAGGACTTATTTCACACAGAGAGTGGTGGGTCTCTGGAACTCTCTGTCACAGAGGGTAGTTGAGGCCAGTTCATCGGCTATATTTAAGAGGGAGTTAGATGTGGCCCTTGTGGCTAAAGGGATCAGGGGGTCTGGAGAGAAGGCAGGTATGGGATTCTGAGTTGGATGATCAGCCATGATCATATTGAATGGCGGTGCAGGCTCGAAGGGCCGAATGGCCTACTCCTGCACCTATTGTCTATGTTTAGCCAGGACAAGAGAGCAGGGAGGTTATAGCTTGCACTGGTATGAACGTTGACTTCTCTAACTTCAAGTAACCCTTGGTTTCCCTCTCTCCCCATCCCCTCCCCCCTTCCCATATTGAATGGCGGTGCAGGCTCGAAGGGCCGAATGGCCTACTCCTGCACCTAATTTCTATGTTTCTATGTTTCTAACCAAGAACAAGAACAAAGACAGGTTTGGAGGGATATGGACAAAACGCGGGCAGGTGGGACTGGTGTAGCTGGGACATGTCGGCCGGCATGGGCAAGTTGGGCCGAAGGGCCTGTTTCCACAAGCTATGACTCTTAACAGCAAGTCAGCACTGTCAACTGCCTGCTTGCATAAATGCACATGTCAGTAAATATATATAAAGTCGACACAAACAAACTTAGATGCTGGTCTCACCTTCAGAAATATTTATTTTGGAACCGGGAAGAATCTGCAATAAAAGATTAACAGAGCCATTAGTTAGTGCAACTTTCTAAGCAGCAGACTCTCCCATTCGAAGCTAGCAGAAAGAGTATATTTGTACCTGGGTCAGGGCTTTCATACGTTCAAGGAGTAGAATTAGGCCATTCGGCCCATCAAGTCTACTCCGCCATTCAATCATGGCTGATCTATCTCTCCCTCCTAACCCCATTCTCCTGCCTTCTCCCCATAACCCACGACACCTGTACAATAGACAATAGGTAGGTATGTTACAAAACTTACCTTGAGCAGCGCTGCAGTTCTGCCGCTCCCCGTGTGCGGGACTTTGCCGCCTTTCAGAGGGGGGGCGGGCTTAAAGTGCCGTTTTTCTTCAGACTGGGAAAATCGATCCATGTCGGGCGATTTCGTTGAGGAAGAAAAATCGCTCCGACATTTCATTCATGAAGTTATTTTTAAATTACATAGAAACATAGAAACATAGAAATTATGTGCAGGAGTAGGCCATTCGGCCCTTCGAGCCTGCACCGCCATTCAATATGATCATGGCTGATCATCCAACTCAGTATCCCGTACCTGCCTTCTCTCCATACCCCCTGATCCCCTTAGCCACAAGGGCCACATCTAACTCCCTCTTAAATATAGCCAATGAATTATGCTAGATTATTTATTATCTAGAGTAATTTAAAAATCACCTTCAAAAGCCGTGAGCGCCGACAACGGGAAGGATTTTGCGTAGGGGAGAAAAAAAGGTAAATAGTTTATTTTTATATTAAAAGTTGGTTTTTCGGGAGGCTTTAATCATATTTTCATGTTGCGAAATGGGGGCCAAAAAAAATGTATGAACCAACAGTATTTTTCCTCCCGACTTCACCGCTAACCGCAACGTTCCAATCCACCGCATTCCACTAAAACCCACTCGCTAGTTGATTTAAATGGCCATTAATTTACAGGCATTAAACACTAAATTCCTTCCATTTGGCCTATAAATTCATGAAAATGAGATTTAAAAATTATGTTATATTGTGGATTATTGTGTGAATGTTATTTGGACACTTAGGCAATTTTAAAAAAGTTTATCTTTTCTTAAGAAATGGATAGATGTTTAGATCTACTCATTGAATTTTGTAATTAGCTACAATTAGATAACTAACTAATTATATGCTTTAATTTCAGGTCATCCAAGTAAGATTGTTTCATATTTGTTCCAGAATGCTTCAATCTATAATAACTGAAAATTTCATTGAGTTCTCTTAATTTTTAAGAAAGTTATGGGCTTTTAACTGTGCCAGATCACAGCTTTTGAGTCAAGTCAATTGAAAGGCAATGGGGAACAAGATGCTAATTTCCGAGTATGAAAATGGCCATAACTTTCTTAATACTGAAGATATGAAAGTGAATTAGGTGTCAAATTAAACTTCTTTTTATGCTTTATCTGATGGGATAAATTGCAGATTTGATTTTTAAAATCTCAACATTTTGTAACATTGCTACAATAGGTGCAGGAGGAAGCCATTCGGCCCTTCGAGCCAGCACCACCATCCAATGTGATCATGGCTGATCATCCCCAATCAGTACTAATCCAGAATCTATCTATGTCTGCCTAAAAATATCCACTAACTTGGCCTCCACAGCCTTCTGCGGCAAAGAATTCCACAGATTCACCGCACACTAACACTATCTTACACACACTAGGGACAATGTTATTTGGAACCCAAATAACCTACACAGCTGCAAATCTTTGGAGTGCGAGAGGAGACCGGAGCACCCGGAGAAAACCCACGAGGGTCACGGGGAGAATGAATGAGACGCTCCATAGACGCTGCCTCACCCGCTGAGTTTCTCCAGCATTTTTAACCATATAACCATATAACAATTACAGCACAGAAACAGGCCTTCTCGGCCCTTCGAGTCTGTGCCAACCATTTATTTTCCCCTAGTCCCATCTAACTGCACTCAGACCATACCCCTCCATTCCCTTCCCGTCCATATACCTATCCACTTTACTTTTAAATGTTAAAATCGATCCTGCCTCCACCACTTCTGCGGGAAGATCATTTTTGCCTACCTTCTCTCCCTCCCTCCTAACCCCACTCTCCTGCCTTCTCCCCATAACCCCTGACACCCGCACTAATCAAGAATCTATCTATCTCTGCCTTAAAAATATCCACTGACTTGTGGCCTCCACCGCCGTCTGTGGCAAAGAATCCCACAGATTCACCACCCTCTGGCTGAAGAAATTCCTCCTCATCTCCTCCCTAAAGGAACGTCCTATAATTCCGAGGCCGTGCCCTCTGGTCCTAGACTCTCCCACTAGTGGAAACATCCTCTCCACATCCACTCTATCCGGGCCTTTCACTATTCGGTGAAGTTTCAATGAGGTCCCCCCCCCCCACCTCATCCTTCTAAACTCCAGCGAGTACAGGCCCAGCGCCGACAAACGCTCATCGTACGTTAACTCCACTCATTCCTGGGATCGTTCTTCTAAACCTCCTCGGGACCCTCTCCAGAGCCGGCACATTCCTTGCTCAGATACGGGGCCCAAAGTTGCTCACAATATTCTATAAATGGGGCCTTATCGAGCCTCAGCATTGCATCGAAGACAGTCGCGGAGAGCTGGAGTAACTCGAGTAACAGGCAGCATCTCGGGAGAGAAGGAATGGGTGACCATTCGGGGTCAGGACTTCCCTGCTTTTGTATCCAAGCCCTCCTGAAATAAAAGCCAGCATTGAGTTTGCTTTCTTTAGTTGAAAGACTCGACTTGCAGATTCCTGCACCAGCGCTCCCAAATCCCTCTGACCCCCCCGTAGATCAAACAGTATCACTGATTCGATCCGTGTCTGGTTTTGCTGCTGATGGCCCGATCCACAATCCATGTCAGGTTTTCCACACCGCCACCACCTGGTGTTTTTTAGCGTCAACTTATGATTCAGAGCCAACGGTAGTCACGTTGATGGCCTCTGGATGTGTACCGATTAAAGTGCTAGTTTATGATATATAATTACTCGGTATCTATCATAAGTACCACTTTGAGCTCCACTCAATAACCTAAACTCTGCCGCTTCCTTTGGCTCGTGTCGTTACAATCCCCGCGATCGGTGGCGCTCTAGATCTTGCCCACTGCCTGTGCGTGCAACTCGAGAGGCTGTGTGGGGGGGGGGGGGGGGGGGGGGAGTAACATTTTAATTGGTTGCCAGGGTGGAATTTCATCGTACGACATAGAAACAGAAAATAAGTGCAGGAGGAGGCCATTCGGCCCGTCGAGCCAGCACCGCCATTCCTTGTATGTGAATACTAGGCCAATAAACATTCATTCAGTCACCTCGCAGTCAGCTGATGATTCCTTAAGGATCTGTTGTTGCTCCTGGTAGAACCTCAGTCTCCTGACTGCACTCAGTTGCTCAGCAAGGATTTTCACCAAGTTTTTACGTTTAATGGAACCCAGGAGA
>CAUPSL010000634.1:27500-30480 GCA_963514005.1 Raja brachyura | reverse complement strand
GGGAGAGGAGAGAGGGAGAGAGAGAGATGGACAGAAATAGAGAGGGAGGGAGGGAGAGAGAGAGGGGGGGGGGTGGGGGTGGAGGAAAGGACTGATACCCCCGCCACCACCCCCCCACCCCCCAGAGCTGCACAACCTCTCCCCTCCCCCTCCCCCTCCAAACCGCTCACCCCCCCCCCCAGTCGGTACACAGGAAGATCCCACACGCAAGCACTGAGGAACCGAGAGGGGGGGAGGCCCCTCATCCTCCCCCACCCCCCCCCTCCCCCCGCCCTGTCCCACCCTCCCCGGGTGGGAAACCTGGGACTGGGAGCGGGGGAAGGGCGGGGGGAACAGGGATTGGGGAGGGGGGGGTTCTTCAACTCACAGTCTGCACCCCCCCCTCTCCGTCCCGCCCCTCATACAGACAGCATATAATTCGATGATAGGTGATAGGAGCAGAATTAGGCCGTTCGGCCCATCAAGTCCCCTCCGCCATTCAATCACGGCCGATCTATCTCTCTCTCTCCTCATCGGGGCGGGACGGAGGGGGCTTCACCCCCGTGTGTGATTGTTCCCGATGTTGGGGAGGTCCAGGACAAGGGGTCACAGCTTAAGGATAAGGGGGAAATCCTTTAGGACCGAGATGACAAGGACTTTTTGTCACACAGAGAGTGGTGGGTCTCTGGAACTCTCTGCCACAGAGGGTAGTTGAGGCCAGTTCATTGGCTATATTTAAGAGGGAGTTAGATGTGGCCCTTGTGGCTAAAGGGATCAGGGGGTATGGAGAGAAGGCAGGTACGGGATACTGAGTTGGATGATCAGCCATGATCACATTGAATGGCGGTGCAGGCTCGAAGGGCCGAATGGCCTACTCCTGCACCTATTGTCTATGTTTCTATGATTGAATGGCGGAGCAGACTTGATGGGCCGAATGGCCTAATTCTTCTCCTATCACCTATCATGGGATCATGTGCTGTCTGTACGGAGTGTGCACGTTCTCCCCGTGACCTGCGTGGGTTTTCTCCGAGATCTTCGGTTTCCTCCCACACTCTGAAGACGTGCAGGTGGCTTTGTGTGTGTGTGTGTGTGTGTGTGTGTGTAAATTTTCCCTAGTGTGTGTAGGATAGTGTCAGTGTGCGGGGGTCGGTGCGGACCCGGTGGGCCGATGGGCCTGTTTCCACACTGTGCCCCTAAACTAAACGGAAAATAAAAGTGATAGGAGCAGAATTTGTCCATTCGGCCCATCAAGTCTACCCCGTCATTCAATCACGGTCCCCATAACCCCTGACATTACGACCTTGTGACCTTATGAGGGGACGGTGTGGGGGGGGGGGGGCTTCACCCTGTGACGGACCCCGATGACACAAAGCTGGGAGGCAGTGTGAACTGTGAGGAGGAGGCTATGCGAATGCAGGGTGACTTGGACAGGTTGGGGGAGTGGGCAGATGCATGGCAGATGCAGTTTAATGCGGATAAATGTGAGGTTATCCACTTTGGTGGCAAAAACAGGAAGGCAGATTACTATCTAAATGGCGTCAAGTTGGGAAAAGGGGAGGTACAATGGGATCTGGGGGTCCTTGTACATCAGTCTATGAAAGTAAGCATGCAGGTACAGCAGGCAGTGAAGAAAGCCAATGGCATGTTGGCCTTTATAACAAGGGGAGTTGAGTACAGGAGCAAAGAGGTCCTTCTGCAGTTGTACAGGACCCTAGTGAGGCCACACCTGGAGTATTGTGTGCAGTTTTGGTCCCCTAATTTGAGGAAGGACATTCTTGCTATTGAGGGAGCCCAGCGTAGGTTCACCAGGTTAATTCCCGGGATGGCGGGACTGTCATCTGCTGAGAGAGTGGAGCGGCTGGGCTTGTACACTCTGGAGTTTAGAAGGATGAGAGGGGATCTTATTGAAATATATAAGATTGTTAAGGGTTTGGACTCGCTAGAGGCAGGAAACATGTTCCCGATGTTGGGGAAGTCCAGAACCAGGGGCCACACACACAGTTTAAGAATAAGGGGTCGGCCATTTAGAACGGAGACGAGGAAACACTTTTTCTCACAGAGAGTTGTGAATTTGTGGAATTCCCTGCCTCAGAGGGCAGTGGAGGCCAAGTCACTGGATGGATTTAAGAGAGAGTTAGATAGAGCTCTAGGGGCTGGTGGAGTCAAGGGATGGAGTCAGTTAGGTCTTTATTCTTTGGAGCGCAGAAGGTTGAGGGGGGACTTGGTTGAGGTCTTTAAAATGATGAAAGGGATAGACAGAGTTGACGTGGATAAGCTTTTCCCATTGAGGGTAGGGAAGATTCAAACAAGAGGGCATGACATGAGAATTAAGGGACAGAAGTTTAGGGGTAACATGAGGGGGAACTTCTTTACTCAGAGAGTGGTGGCTGTGTGGAATGATCTTCCAGCAGAAGTGGTGGAGGCAGGATCGATTTTAACATTTAAAAGTAAAGTGGATAGGTATATGGACGGGAAGGGAATGGAGGGGTATGGTCTGAGTGCAGGTAGATGGGACTAGGGGAAAATAAATGGTCGGCACGGACTGGAAGGGCCGAGAGGGCCTGTTTCCGTGCTGTAATTGTTATATGGTTATATGATATGGAGAGAAGGCAGGAACGGGGTACTGATTGGGGACGATCAGCCGTGATCACATCGAATGGCGGTGCTGGCTCGAAGGGCCGAATGGCCTACTCCTGCACCTATTGTCTATTGTCTATTGAGTCCAGAACCAGGGGCCACAGGGATCTTAGAATAAAGGCAATTTAAGACCGAGGTTGAGAAAAACGTTTTCACCCAGAGAGTTGTGAATTTGTGGAATTCCCTGCCACAGAGGGCAGTGGAGGCCAAGTCACTGGATGGATTTAAGAGAGAGATAGAGCTCTAGGGGCTAGTGGAGTCAAGGGATATGGGGAGAAGGCAGGCACGGGTTATTGATTGGGGACGATCAGCCGTGATCACATTGAATGGCGGTGCTGGCTCGAAGGGCTGAATGGCCTCCTCC
>CAUPSL010000634.1:0-22500 GCA_963514005.1 Raja brachyura | reverse complement strand
GTATTGTGTACAGTTTTGGTCCCCTAATTTGAGGAAGGACATCCTTGTGATTGAGGCAGTGCAGCGTAGGTTCACCAGATTGATCCCTGGGATGGCGGGACTGTCATATGAGGAAAGATTGAATAGACTAGGCTTGTATTCACTGGAGTTTAGAAGGATGGGGGGGGGTGGTCTCTTATAGAAACATATAAAGATGAGGAGGGATTTCTTTAGACAGAGGGTGGTGAATCTGTGGAATTATTTGCAAAATTTGCAAGGAGGTGGAGGCCACAAGTCAATGGATATTTTAAAGGTAGAGACAGGCAGATTCTTGATTAGTGGCGGGTGTCAAGGGTTACGGGGAGAAGGCAGGAGAATGGGGTTGGGAGGGAGAGATAGATCAGCCGTGATTGAATGGCGAAGTAGACTTGAAGGGCCGAATGGCCTAATTCCGCTCCTATCACCTTTGACCTTGTGACCTCACTTTTTTTTGAATATCTTTCATTCATAGAAACATAGAAACATAGAAATTAGGTGCAGGAGGAGGCCATTCGGCCCTTCGAGCCTACACCGCCATTCAATATGATCACGGCTGATCATCCAACTCAGTATCCCGTACCTGCCTTCTCTCCATACCCCCTGATCCCCTTTAGCCACAAGGGCCACATCTAACTCCCTCTTAAATATGGCCAACAAACTGGCCTCAACGACCTTCTGTGGCAGAGAATTCCAGAGACTCACCACTCTCTGTGTAAAGAATGTTTTCCTCATCTCGGTCCTAAAGGAATTCCCCCTTATCCTTAGACTGTGACCCCTTGTTCTGGACTCCCCCAACATCGGGAACAATCTTCCTGCATCTAGCCTGTCCAACCCCTTAAGAATTTTGTACGTTTCTATAAGATCCCCCCTCAATCTTCTAAATTCCAGCAAGTACAAGCCGAGTCTATCCAGTCTTTCTTCGTATGAAAGTCCCGACATCCCAGGAATCAGTCTGGTGAACCTTCTCTGCACCCCCTCTATGGCAAGAATGTCTTTCCTCAGATTTGGAGACCAAAACTGTACGCAATACTCCAGGTGTGGTCTCACCAAAACCCTGTACAACTGCAGTGGAACCTCCCTGCTCCTATACTCAAATCCTTTCGCTATGAATGCTAACATACCATTCGCTTTCTTCACTGCCTGCTGCACCTGCATGCCTACTTTCAATGACTGGTGTACCAAGACACCCAAGTCTCGTTGCATCTCCCCTTTTCCTAATCGGCCTCCATTTAGATAATGAGGTCCTGTGAGGGAGCGCTGTATGTATGTATCTATGTATGTATTGTTAGATTCAGATTCAGATTCAGATTCAATTTTAATTGTCATTGTCAGTGTACAGTACAGAGACAACGAAATGCATTGTATGATGTATGTACCACTGTATATGGCATGTTAGTACCTGCACTGATGGAAAGCACTTTGGGCAACGAGAGTTGATTTTAAATGTGCTATCGAAATAAGATTGGCTTGACATATAACCATATAACAATTACAGCACGGAAACAGGCCTTCTCGGCCCTTCCAGTCCGTGCCGACCATTTATTTTCCCCTAGTCCCATCTACCTGCACTCAGACCATACCCCTCCATTCCCTTCCCGCCCATATACCTATCCACTTTACTTTTAAATGTTAAAATCGATCCTGCCTCCACCACTTCTGCAGGAAGATCATTCCACACAGCCACCACTCTCTGAGTAAAGAAGTTCCCCCTCAAACTAAAAAATCTACTACAAACCAACTGACTCCCACAGCTACCTGGACTACTCTTCCTCCCACCCTGCTTCCTGTAAGGACTCCATCCCCTATTCCCAATTCCTCCGACTACGCCGCATCTGCTCCCAGGATGACGTGTTCCACACCAGGTCATCGCAAATGTCCTCGTTCTTCAGAGAACGGGGTTTCCCCTCCCCCACTATAGATGAGGCTCGCACCAGGGTCTCCTCCATACCCCGCAACACTGCCCTCTCTCCCCATCCCCCCACTCACAACAAGGGCCGAGTCCCCCTGGTCCTCACCTTTCACCCCACCAGCCAGCGCATACAACAGATAGTCCTCCGCCAGTTTCGTCACCTCCAACGTGACCCCTCCACTCGCCACATCTTCCCATCTCCCCCCCTGTCTGCCTTCCGCAGAGACCGCTCCCTCCGCAACTCCCTCGTCAATTCTTCCCTTCCCTCCCGCTCCACTCCTTCCCCGGGCACTTTCCCTTGCAACCGCAAGAGATGCTACACTTGTCCCTTCACCTCCCCCATCCACTCCTTTCAGGGACCCAAGCAGTCCTTCCAGGTCCGACAGAGGTTCACCTGCACCTCCTCCAACCTCATCTACTGCATCCGTTGCTCCAGATGCCAGCTGATCTACATCGGTGAGACCAAGCGGAGGCTGGGCGATCGTTTCGCCGAACACCTCCGCTCGGTCCGCAATAACCAACCCGACCTCCCGGTGGCTCAGCACTTCAACTCCCCCTCCCACTGCGTATCCGACCTCTCGGTCCTGGGCCTCCTCCACGGCCAGAGTGATCAACACCGCAAGTTGGAGGAACAGCACCTCATATTCCGCTTGGGGAGTCTGCATCCTCTGGGCTTAAACATTGAATTTTCTCAATTCTGTTAACCCAGACTGCCTCCCCCCCACCTCTCCCTCAGCCCTCGGGCCCTGACATTCCTTCTCCATCTCCCCCCCCCCCCCCTCCCCAGTCGCACTAGCTTCTCATTTTCACACCACAAACAGCTTACAATGGCCTGCTTCCTTTGTCACCAATACTTTTTTGCATATCTTTCACTCATTGTTCTTGCTTTATCTCTCCACATCACCGTCTATATCTCTCGTTTCCCTGATCCCTGACCAGTCTGAAGAAGGGTCTCGACCCAAAACGTCGCCTATCTCCTTCGCTCCTTAGACGCTGCTGCACCCGCTGAGTTTCTCCAGCTTTTTGTGTAACCCAAGTTCCCCCTCATGTTACCCCTAAACTTCTGTCCCTTAATTCTCATGTCATGCCCTCTTGTTTGAATATTCCCCACCCTCAATGGGAAAAGCTTATCCATGTCAACTCTGTCTATTCCTTTCATCGTTTTAAAGACCTCAATCAAGTCCCCCCTTAACCTTCTGCGCTCCAAAGAATAAAGACCTCACTTGTTCAACCTTTCTCTGTAACTTAGTTGCTGGAACCCAGGCAACATTCTGGTAAATCTCCTCTGTACTCTCTCTATTTTGTTGACATCCTTCCTATAATTAGGCGACCAAAATTGTACACCATACTCCAGAATTGGTCTCACCAATGCCTTGTACAATTTTAACATTACTTCCCTACTCCTATATTCAATGCTCTGATTTATAAAGGCCAGCACACCAAAAGCTTTCTTTACCACCCTATCTACATGCGATTCCACCTTCAGGGAACTATGCACAGTTATTCCTAGATCCCTCTGTTCCACAGCATTCCTCAATTCCCTACCATTTACCATGTACGTCCTATTTTGATTTGTCCTGCCAAGATGTAGCACCTCACACTTATCAGCATTAAACTCCATCTGCCGTCTTTCAGCCCACTTCCAAATGGCCCGAATCTCTCTGTAGACGTTGAAAATCTACTTCATTATCCACAACACCACCTATCTTAGTATCACCTGCATACTTACTTATCCAATTTTCCACCCCATCATCCAGATCACTGATGTACATGACAAACAACATGACTGAATTAACCTACATAGCTGCACGTCTTTGGAGTGTGGGAGGGTAAGCGAAGATCTCGGAGAAAGGTCACGGGGAGAACGTGCAAACTCCGTGGAGGCAGCACCCGTAGTCGGGATCGCAACTCTACCGCTGCGCCACCTTGCGTCCACCTTCGGTTTAAGCCAGAGTCCGCGCCCCCCCCCCCTCCCCCCCTCTACGCACCTTGACGGCCACATTGGTCTTCCACTTCCTGAAGTAGGCCTCCCACACGATGGCGTACGCCCCTTTGCCCAGGTAGCGCCCCAGTTGGTAGCCGTGCTTCTCCAGGATGGACGAGACCACCTTGGCTTGCGAGTTGGCCATTTACGGGTCGGCGAGGCGAGGCTCGGGAGGGAGGGAGGACGAGGGGAGTGTGAGGGGAGGGGAGGGGGGGGAAAAGGGGGGAAGGCAGAGGGCGGTGGATAGAAGAGGCCCAGGAGAATGGCGGCAGCCTTTCTTCTTCCCCCCTCCTCCCCCCCCCCCCCCGTCCACCGCCCCCTCCCTTCAAGCGAGGGGGGGCCCTCAAGGCCGGGTTTTTTCCCGGGGAACCATCTTCAAGGCCCCTTGCACATCTTTAAGGGGGGGGGGGCGGGAGGAGGGGAGGTTGAAGCAGGATCGACCGGGTGGGGGGGTTTTTTGAAGGGTGACAAAATGGCCGCCGGGCCGGGGCAGAGGCCGGTGGGCGGATGTTGGAGGGTGGAGAGGATGGCCGGGGGCGGCAGGACACGGGAAGGCTGAGAGACGGGGCTGGGGGAGCCCCTTGGACGGTCTGTCTAACCACAGAGTGGGGGGCCGGTCCCCAGGGGGGAGGGGGCGGTTCTGAGCCTCTGTGAAGTCACAAAGCCCCCTGGGGGTGGGGGCAACAGAGTGACCGCTCACTGAGGGACTGAGGGAGGGAGGGAGGGGCGCAAAATGCTGGAGTAACGAGATTGATCCCTGGGATGGCGGGACTGTCATATGAGGAAAGATTGAAAAGACTAGGCTTGTATTCACTGGAGTTTAGAAGGATGGAACTCTCTGCCACAGAGGGTAGTTGAGGCCAGTTCATTGGCTATGTTTAAGAGGGAGTTAGATGTGGGGCCTTGTGGCTAAAGGGATCAGAGGGTATGGAGAGAAGGCAGGTACGGGATACTGAGTTGGATGATCAGCCAATGATCATATTGAATGGCGGTGCAGGCTCGAAGGGCCGAATGGCCTACTCCTGCACCTAATTTCTATGTTTCTATGTTTCTATGATGAGGGGGATCTTATAGAAACATATAAAATTATAAAAGGACTGGACAAGCTGGATGCAGGAAAGATGTTCCCAATGTTGGGCGAGTCCAGAACCAGGGGCCACACAGTCTTAGAATAAAGGGGAGGTCATTTAAGACTGAGGTGAGAAAAAACTTTTTCACCCAGAGAGTTGTGAATTTGTGGAATTCCCTGCCACAGAGGGCAGTGGAGGCCAAGTCACTGGGTGGATTTAAGAGAGAGGGTTACACAAAAAGCTGGAGAAACTCAGCGGGTGCAGCAGCATCTAAGGAGTGAAGGAGATAGGCGACGTTTCGGGTCGAGACCCTTCTTCAGACTGGTCAGGGATCAGGGAAACGAGAGATATAAACAGTGATATGGAGAGATAAAGCAAGAACAATGAGTGAAAGATATGCAAAAAAAGTATTGGTGATAAGGAAAGCAAGCCATTGTAAGCTGTTTCTGGTGTGAAAATGAGAAGCTAGTGCGACTTGGGGGGGGGGGGGGGGGGGAGATGGAGAAGGAATGTCAGGGCCCGAGGGCTGAGGGAGAGGTGGGGGGGGGGGGAGGGAGCAGTCTGGGTTAACAGAATTGAGAAAATTTAAGAGAGAGTTAGATAGAGCTCTAGGGGCTGGTGGAGTCAAGGGATATGGGGAGAAGGCAGGCACGGGTTATTGATAGGGGACCATGATCACAATGAATGGCGGTGCTGGCTCGAAGGGCTGAATGGCCTCCTCCTGCACCTATTTTCTATATGTTCTCCCCGTGACCGCGTGGGTTTCCTCCGAGATCGCCGGTTTCCTCCCGCGCGCTCCAAAGACGCGTTCTATGTTTCTATGTTTCTCAGTGGGACAGGCGCCATCTCGGGGGAGAAGGAATGGGCGACGTTTCGGGTCGAGACCCTCCTTCAGACTCAATCAGGGGAGAGGGAGGCACAGAGATAAGGAAGCGTGAGGTGTGCAAACTTACTCCAGCGTTATCCAGTGTCGATCTTCGGTTTAAACCAGCACCTGAAGCTCCTACCTGCAACGGAGAGATAGTCAAGATAGATGGATAGAACGCGAGTGAGAGATAGGGGGGGGGGGGCGGGGGGGAGATGGAGGGAAGGAGAGGGAGGGAGAGAGAGAGGGAGATGGAGAGAGGGAGATGGAGAGAGGGAGGGAGAGAGAGGGGGGAGATGGGGAGAGGGAGGGAGAAAGAGAGAATGCAGATAGATAGATGGAGAGAGAATGAGAGGGAGAGAGAGAGATGCAGTGAGAGAGAGGGGGGCGACAGGGAGAGGTCACGGAGAGAGGGAGATGGGGGAGGCAGAGAGAGATAAAGATAGATAGCAAGTGAGTGAGGGGGTGGGAGATGGAGGGGGGGAAGATGGGAGGAGCGAGAGGGAGAGATAGTTAGAGAAAAAGGGAGGGGAGGGAGGGGGGTGGTGAGGGAGTGTGAGAGAGGGGAGAGAGCTGGAGGGTGGGATAGACAGAATGGCTGAATGTGGGGGTGCTGGAGAGAGAGAGAGAGAGCGATGGAGGGAGACAGGGATGGGTAGAAGTAGAGAGAGATAGATAGATAGAGAAAGACATGATGGTGGGAGGGAGAGGGATAGAGAGATGGAGATAGATGGATCTATGGAAAAAAAGGATATAGGGATATCATGGGGGCGAGAGGGAACGAGATGGGGTGAGAGAGAGTGAGAGAGGGGAGAAAGGAGAGGGAGGTGAAGGAGAGAGAGCGAGAGGAGGGGAGAGAGAGGGGAGAGAAAAAGGGGACAGGAGACCAGAGAGAGGGAGGCAGAGAAAGAAAGTAGACGGGGAGAGGGGGAGGCGGGAGAAACCTAAACCGAAGGCCGTGGTCCTGATCTCCCAACCCACCTCAATGGAACTTTTGCAGTTTTTTTTTTTTTAACCTGCACTTTCTTAGCAAATTGCAACTATGCAAGACTATATTCTGCTGTCTATTTATTTTTTGTTTGTGAGTATTTTACTCAATACATTTGAGGGTTAATTGTGTTCAAAAGGAGGCACAAAGTGCTGGAGTAACTCAGCGGGACGGGCAGCATCTCTGGAGGACTTGTGTAGGTGATGTTTTCCGGGTCAGTAGATGGGTCCCAGCCTGAAGAAGGAAGGGTCCAGACTCAAAACGTCACCTATCCATGTTCATAGAATCATAGAAAATAGGTGCAGGAGGAGGCCATTCGGCCCTTCGAGCCTGCACTGCCATTCATAATGATCATGGCTGATCATCCAACTCAGTATCCTGTCCTGCCTTCTCTCCATACCCCCTGATCCCTTTAGCCACAAGTGCCACATCTAACTCCCTCTTAAATATAGCCAATGAACTGGCCTCAACGACCTTCTGTAGCAGAGAGTTCCACAGATTCACCACTCTCTGTGTGAAAAATGATCTTCTCATCTCGGTCCTAAAAGACTTCCCCCTTATCCTTAAACTGTGACCCCTTGTTCTGGACTTCCCCAACCTCGGGAAAATTTTCCTCATAGCAAAAGGATTTGAGTATAGGAGCAGGGAGGTTCTACTTCAGTTGTACAGGGTCTTGGTGAGGCCACACCTGGAGTATTGCGTACAGTTCTGGTCTCCAAATCTGAGGAAAGACATTATTGCCATAGAGGGAGTGGAGAGAAGGTTCACCAGACTGATTCCTGGGATGTCAGGACTTACTTATGAACAAAGACTGCATAGACTCGGTTTATACTCTCTAGAATTTAGGAGATTGAGAGGGGATCTTATAGAAATTACAAAATTCTTAAGGGGTTGGACAGGCTAGATGCAGGAAGATTGTTCCCGATGTTGGGGAGGTCCAGGACAAGGGGTCACAGCTTAAGGATAAGGGGGAAATCCTTTAGGACCGAGATGAGAAGGACTTTTTTCACACAGAGAGTGGTGGGTCTCTGGAACTCTCTGCCACAGAAGGTAGTTGAGGCCAGTTCATTGGCTATATTTAAGAGGGAGTTAGATGTGGCCCTTGTGGCTAAGGGGATCAGAGGGTATGGAGAGAAGGCAGGTACGGGATACTGAGTTGGATGATCAGCCATGATCATATTGAATGGCGGTGCAGGCTCGAAGGGCCGAATGGCCTACTCCTGCACCTAATTTCTATGTTTCTATGTTTCCTGCATCTAGCCAGTCCAACCCCTTAAGAATTTTGTAAGCCTCTATAAGATCCCCCCTCAATCTCCTAAATTCCAGCGAGTACAAGCCGAGTCTATCCAGTCTTTCCTCATATGGAAGTCCTGACGTCCCAGGAATCAGTCTGGTGAACCTTCTCTGTACGAAATCTATAAAAAAAATGTTCTCCAGAGATGTCGCTTGACCCGCTGAGATACTCCAGCACTCTGTGTCTTTTCTTTTTTTGGTGAGTCCAGCATCTGCAGTTCCTTGCATCTTAATGTCGCCTATGTATATCTTCAGTGTCATTCCACAGAGGTACAACGAGATTTGGGATGCAACTTCCATCCGATGTAATGACTTAATTAGCTACAAATGTAGACACCCAGAGAAACAAGAGTTAGAGCAGTAGAACCATCATCTCCAAGGACCTTACGTGGGGGGCTACCATCGACTCCACAGTCAAAAAGGCCCAGCAGAGGATGTACTTCCTACGGCAGCTGAGGAAGCACAATCTGCCACAGGCCCAAATGATGGTCCAATTCTACACGGCCATCAGGAAGGTAGAGTCTGTCCTCACCTTCTCCATCATGGTCCGGTTTGGCTCAGCCACCAAGCACGACACCTGGAGTGATACTAACACCATCAAGTATGCAGATGATACAACGGTGAATGGCCTCATCAGCAACAACGATGAGTCGGCCTACAGGGAGGAGGTCCAGCACTTAGCAGCATGGTGCGCTGACAACAACCTGGCCCTTAACTCCAAGAAGACCAAGGAGCTCATTGTAGACTTCAGGAAGTCCAGGGGCGGCACGCACACCCCCATCCACATTAACGGTACGGAGGTGGAACGTGTTTCTAGCTTCAGGTTCCTGGGAGTCAACCTCTCCGACGACCTCTCTTGGACCCACAATACCTCAACTCTGATCAAGAAGGCTCACCAGCGTCTCTTCTTCCTGAGGAGACTGAAGAAGGTCCATCTGTCTCCTCAGATCCTGGTGAACTTCTACCGCTGCACCATCGAGAGCATCCTTACCAACTGCATCACAGTTTGGTATGGCAACTGCTCTGTCTCCGACCGGAAGGCATTGCAGAGGGTGGTGAAAATTGCCCAACGCATCACCGGTTCCTCGCTCCCCTCCATTGAGTCTGTCCAAAGCAAGCGTTGTCTGCGGAGGGCGCTCAGCATCGCCAAGGACCTCTCCCACCCCAACCATGGACTGTTTACCCTCCTACCATCCGGGAGGCGCTACAGGTCTCTCCGTTGCCGAACCAGCAGGTCCAGGAACAGCTTCTTTCCGGCGGCTGTCACGCTACTCAACAACGTACCTCGGTGACTGCCAATCACCCCCCCCCCCCCCGGACACTTATTGTTATTTATTCAAATCATTTGCTGTGTCGCTCTTCCAGGGAGATGCTAAATGCATTTCGTTGTCTCTGTACTGTACACTGACAATGACAATTAAAATTGAATCTGAATCTGAATCTGAATCTGGAGGCTGCAGCGAATCGTCCGATCAGCAGAGAACGTTATTGGCTGCAACCTTCCCTCCATTGATGAACTGTACACTGCAAGGGCCAGGAAGCGAGCGGGCAAGACCACCTCTGACCCCTCTCACCCTGGCCACAAACTCTTTGAATCACTTCCCTCTGGAAGGCGACTCCGGACTGTCCAAGCTTCCACAGCCAGACATAAAAACAGCTTTTATCCATGATTCAACAACCAAAAATGTGTGGCCTCCCTTTGCTCTGGTATTTTATTTAATTCACATGTTTAATGAATAATGTTTTATTATTAATGTTTAATGTTTCATGTGCCGTTCCTAACTGTCACTGTATGTCGTTGTCACTTGCGGGCAGAGCACCAAGGCAAATTCCTTGTATGTGAATACTTGGCCAATAACTTATCCATCCATCTCTGGAGAGAAGGAATGGGCGACGTTTCGGGTCGAGACCCTTCTTCAGAATTTATCTATCTCTGCCTTAAAAATATCCACTGACTTGGCCTCCACAATGAATTCCACAGATTCCACCCTCTGACTAAAGAAATTCCTCCTCATCTCCTAGCCCAAAGGTACGTCCTTTCATTCTGAGGCTGTGCCCTCTGGTCCTAGACTCTCCCACTTGTGGAAACATCTTCCCCACATCCACTCAATCCAAGCCTTTCACTATTCCCCCCCCCCCCCTCATTCTGCTAAACTCCAGCGAGTACAGGCCCAGTGCCGCCAGACGTTCCATCAACCATTCCTCAGCCCAAGAAATTGCAGCGAATTTTGTGCGCATCCCAGACCATCACACAAACCAACCTCCATTTCCACTGACACCATCTCCACCCCACGCTGCCTCGGCAAGGCCAGTAGCATCATCAAAGACCGGTCTCACCCCCGGTCACTCCCTCTTCTCCCCTCTCCCATCAGGCAAGAGATGCAGAAGTGTGAAAACGCACACACCTCCTCACCTGCGTGAGTTTCTCCAGCATTTTTATCTACCTCCAGATCCAGAAACAGTTTCTTCCCAGCTGTGATCAGGCAATTGAACCATCCTACCAACAACTAGAGAGCCGTCTACTATCTGCCTCATTGGTGACAGGAAGTGTCACAGTTGGCGTCCTGGTGCCATTGCAACAACCTGGAGCTCAATGCTCTTACGACAGTGGAATTGATTGTAGACTTTAGGAGAGCTCCCCCTCCCCTCACCCCACTCACCATCAACAACACCACGGTCACATCTGTGGAGCCTTTTAGGTTCCTGGGAACCATCATCTCCAAGGACCTTAAGGGGGGGGCTACCATTGACTCCACAGCCGAAAAGGTCCAACAGAGGATGTACATCCTACGGCAGCTGAGGAAGCACAACCTGCCACAGGCATTGATGGTCCAATTCTACACGGCCATCGTAGAGTCTGTTCTCACCTTCTCCATCATGGTCCGGTTTGGCTCAGCCACCACGCACGACACCTGGAGGCTGCAGGCAATCGTCCGATCAGCAGAGAACGTTATTGGCTGCAACCTTCCCTCCACAGGCAAAGGGTGAAAGACCACTTCAACACCGCGGACACCAGAAGCATGTGGCACGGTGTCAGGGACATCACTGACTACAAGAGCAGCCCCGTCTACCCCCACAGTGATATCACACTGGCCAATGAATTAAACACCTTCTTTGCCCGCTTTGAAACTGGCAACACCACCAGGAGAGGAACTAGGGCGGAGGGACAGGCCTTAACACTGACCATCCAGGAGGTACAGTGCGCTCTGCGTAGGATCAATCCACGCAAGGCTGCAGGCCCGGATGGAGTCCAGGGTACGGTACTAAAGGACTGTGCTGTACAGCTGCCGGAGGTATTTACGAGGATCTTCAACCTGTCTCTATCTCTGGCAACGGTCCCCAAGTGCCTGAAGACAGCTACCATAGTCCCGGTGCCGAAAAAGCCTAAAGTCACCAACCTGAATGACCACCGCCCGGTTGCCCCAACTCCAATACTAATGAAGTGCTTTGAAAGGCTAGTCCTCTCCCACATCAAATAAAGCATCCCTGCCTCACTGGACTGTCATCAATTTGCATACAGGGCAAATAGATCCACAGAGGATGCCATCTCCGTGGCTCTTCACACTGTGCTGACCCACCTGGAAAGACAGGGCACCTACGTGAGGATGCTCTTCATTGACTATAGCTCTGCCTTCAATACGGTCATCCCCACCAAGCTCACCACCAAACTCCACCAGCTAGGCCTCAGCTCACTGATATGCGACTGGATCCGGAATTTTCTGACGGAGCGACCGCAGGCAGTGAGACTGGGGCCGCACCTGTCCTCCACTATCACCCTGAGCACCGGCACACCACAGGGCTGTGTACTGAGCCCCATGCTCTACTCCCTCTTCACCCACGACTGTGTCCCTGCATTTGACAACAACGCCATTGTCAAATTTGCAGACGACACAACGGTGATCGGGCTGATCACCAACGGGGATGAAACAATCTACAGAGCGGAGGTGCGGAACCTGGCGGACTGGAGCTCACAGAACAACTTGTCGCTAAACACCTCCAAGACCAAGGAGCTGATTATCGACTTCAGGAGGTCACAGAGTGGGGAATACGCCCCAATCTCCATCTGCAGGGACAGTGTGGAGAGAGTGTCCAGCTTCAAGTTTCTGGGCACTCACATCTCAGAGGACGTCACATGGTCCACCAACACCACTGCGCTGGTCAAAGAGGCACAGCAACGACTGTTCTTCCCGAGAACATTGAAACGGACTGGTCTGCCCCAACAGCTGCTGACGACCTTCTACCGCTGCACCACAGAGAGCATACTAATGTATGGCATCTCTGTGTGGTATCTCAGCTGCACGGAGGCGGAGAGGAGAGCTCTTCAGCAAACCAAAATCTCCTCGTTTTTCCTTTGTTCTCCCCGCCCCCACCTCCTATCAGTCTGAAGAAGGGTTTTGGCCCGAAACGTTGCCTATCTCCTTCGCTCTGTGAGATATAGTTTGTGCTCACAATCACTGCTCAGAGACTAAATCATCGAAACAAGAAATGCTTTATTTGCGAATCTGCAGAATCGGGTGCCTCTCCAAATTGATACACACCGAAATCAGAAAAGTAAAGCCCTTTTATACACACAATTCTGCTGACTTAACCTCCCCTTCTGGCTCTTCCCAATCAGAGCACTGAGGCGCACAGTCTATGGGTACATCCCCCAGTACCTCCCACATCATAGATAGCATGTTCATGATAATGAGCAATTTCTCGACTAGGGGCGTATAACCAATATTCATTTATTGCATTAAGCATGCCCAGTTGCAATTAACCTGGCCTAGTTTTCTCACCTCCAACTGACCCGTCTCCGTTTTTTTATATCTGAACTAAAGCTAGTCTCTACTGACAAGGGTCCCTTTCATCCCTAGTCCCTACTGACAAGGGTCCCATCTATCACCCTCCTTCTACGCTATACTATGCCATCCATCCTCATTCAAGGACAGTTGTGATAACTTAATCCACAGCTGTGTCAGCATCCTCTCCCTGGCCTCTATCGGCTAGAATCCTGTTTACAAGTTAGAATCTTCTCCTGAATCCTTACAATAGTGGGGTTTAATCACTTTATCCCTCACAGCTCCTTAGATGAGTCTGAAGAAGGGTCTCGACCCGAAACGTCGCCTATCTCCTTCGCTCCTTAGATGCTGCTGCACCCGCTGAGTTTCTCCAGCCTTTTGTGTAACCCTCAGTCCAATCAGGGTTGTGTCGTCCGCAAACTTGAGAAGCTTGACGGAGGTGTCTGTGGAGGTGCTGCCGGTCCCGCTGAGTTACTCCAGCAATTTGTGTCTACCTTTGATTTAAAGCGGCCTCTTACACATAGACAGATTGTTGATTAGTGGCGGGTGTCTGGGGTTACGGGGAGAAGGCAGGAGAATGGGGTTGGGAGCGGGAGATCGATCGGCCGTGATTGAATGACGGAGTAGACTTAGATGGGCCGAATGGCCTCCTCCTGCTCCTTGACATCTGTGACCTGAGACCCACGTGGTCTTTGCAACGTCATCATCCCAGTGGCGTCCACCTCCACGTCATCGTCGGGGCCCACGTGACCACCACCCACCCTACGTCATCGTCGGGGTCACGTCATCGCTACACCCCACGTGGTCATTGCATCGCACGTCATCGCTATACCCCACGTGATCGTCGGTCGTCACGTCATCGCTACACCCCACTTGTTCGTCGGTCGTCACGTCATCGCTATACCCCACGTGATCGTCGGTCGTCACGTCATCGCTATACCCCACTTGTTCGTCGGTCGTCACGTCATCGCTATACCCCACGTGATCGTCGGTCGTCACGTCATCGCTACACCCCACTTGTTCGTCGGTCGTCACGTCATCGCTACACCCCACGTGATCGTCGGTCGTCACGTCATCGCTATACCCCACTTGTTCGTCGGTCGTCACGTCATCGCTATACCCCACGTGATCGTCGGTCGTCACGTCATCGCTACACCCCACTTGTTCGTCGGTCGTCACGTCATCGCTACACCCCACGTGATCGTCGGTCGTCACGTCATCGCTACACCCCACGTGATCGTCGGTCGTCACGTCATCGCTACACCCCACGTGATCGTCGGTCGTCACGTCATCGCTACACCCCACTTGTTCGTCGGTCGTCACGTCATCGCTACACCCCACGTGATCGTCGGTCGTCACGTCATCGCTATACCCCACGTGATCGTCGGTCGTCACGTCATCGCTACACCCCACTTGTTCGTCGGTCGTCACGTCATCGCTACACCCCACGTGATCGTCGGTCGTCACGTCATCGCTACACCCCACGTGATCGTCGGTCGTCACGTCATCGCTACACCCCACTTGTTCGTCGGTCGTCACGTCATCGCTATACCCCACGTGATCGTCGGTCGTCACGTCATCGCTACACCCCACGTGATCGTCGGTCGTCACGTCATCGCTATACCCCACTTGTTCGTCGGTCGTCACGTCATCGCTACACCCCACGTGGTCATTGCATCGCACGTCATCGTTATTATCCCACGTGATCGTCTCGATGATGTCACCCTCGTCTCCCCCTTCCCCCCCCCCCCCCATTTCAACCAGAAAGGGTCAACAATCTTGAATTTTTTTAATTTAAAGAGATGAAAACTAATCAGACCCCGATTCCTGGCGGAGAGGAGGCTGCAATCAGCCGATAAAAAGATAATAAACAGTAGAGAGAGGGGTGGGGGAGGGGACTCTGCCCGCTGATTGGCTGACCCGCTGGAAGCCCCGCCTCCCCGGCCCGGCCGATGACGTGGCGGGGCTGTCCCGCGCAGCGCCTGACTCCCCCTCTCCATCACTAATCCGCCTTTCGTCGCCTTGCAGACCGCCGCGGGGTGGCTCCACAGCCGGGGGGGGGGGGACTGAGCGAGGTCGAGGGTCCCACCTGCCGGGCGAGGGGGGATCGGGGAGGTGGTGTTGGGAGGAAGAGGGAGCGGGCGGAGCGGCGGCCGCCCCCAGGGGTGGGGTCCTTGTGGGGGCGCGGGGGCTTGCAAGATCCTGGTTGCTAGGTTTCAAAATGGCGGCGGCCGGAGGTGGAGGCCCGAGGCCTGAGGGGAGCGCGAGCGGGAGCGGGAGCGGGAGCGGGAGCGGCGGGGGAGAGGGGGCCGGGGACAGCGGGGCCGGGGGAGGAGGGGGATGCCCGAGGCCTGAGGGGAGCGCGAGCGGGAGCGGCAGCGGCGGGGGAGAGGGAGAGGGGGCCGGGGACAGCGGGGCCGGGGGAGGAGGTGGAGGCCCGAGGCCTGAGGGGAGCGCGAGCGCGAGCGGGAGCGGCAGCGGCAGCGGCGGGGGAGAGGGGGCCGGGGACAGCGGGGCCGGGGGAGGAGGGGGATGCCCGAGGCTTGGGGTGGGCAGCGGGCGGGCGGCGCTGCTGCTGCTGCTGCTGCTGGTGCTCCTGGGCGCGGCGGCCGGAGCCGGGGAGCAGGAGCAGGAGGCGGCGGGTGAAGCCGGAGCCGCTGCCCCTGCCCCTGCCCCTGCCGGCGGTGGCCGCTACGCTGCCGGCCAGGAGGTCCCCGTGTACGTCAACAAGGTGGGCCCGTACCACAACCCGCAGGAGACGTATCACTACTACAGCCTGCCCGTGTGCCGGCCCGACCGCGTCCGCCACCGCAGCCTCAGCCTGGGCGAGGTGCTGGACGGCGACCGCATGGCCGAGAGCCTCTACCGCATCGCCTTCCGCAAGGACCACTCCCGCCGCCAACTCTGCCAGCTCCAGCTCGACGCCCAGCAGGTGCGGGGGAGACTGGTAGCGAGGGGACGGGGTGGGGAGGGGAGACTGGTAGGGGAGAGGGGTAGGGGAGCCCCTGGGGTGGGGAGGGGAGACTGGTAGGGGAGAGGGGTGGGGGAGCCCCTGGGGTGGGGAAGAGAGTCTGGTAGCGAGGGGATGGGGGAGGGGGGGGTCTGGTATCGAGGGGGTGGGAGGGTAGACTGGTATGTGGGAGAGGGACTGGAGGGGTAGGGGAGAGGGGTGAGGGGAGCCCCTGGGGTGGGGAGGGGAGACTGGTAGCGAGGGGGTGGGAGGGTAGACTGGTATGTGGGAGGGGTAGGGGAGCCCCTGGGGTGGGGAGGGGAGACTGGTAGCGAGGGGACGGGCTGGGAGGGGAGACTGGTAGGGGAGAGAGGGACTGGAGGGGTAGGGGAGAGAGGTGAGGGGAGCCCCTGGGGTGGGGAAGAGAGTCTGGTATCGAGGGGACGGGACGGGATAGGTGGGGAGGGGAGACTGGATTGTGGGAGGGGTAGGGGAGCCCCTGGGGTGGGGACGAGAGTCTGGTATCGATGGGATGGGGGAGGGGGGGGTCTGGTATCGAGGGGGTGGGAGGGTAGACTGGTATGTGGGAGGTGTAGGGGGGCCCCTGGGGTGGGGAGGGGAGACTGGTATCGAGGGGATGGGGGAGGGGGGGTCTGGTATCGAGGGGGGTGGGAGGGTAGACTGGTATGTGGGAGAGGGACTGGAGGGGTAGGGGGGAGAGGTGAGAGGAGCCCCTGGGGTGGGGAAGAGAGTCTGGTATCGATGGGATGGGGGAGGGGAGTCTGGTATCGAGGGGGGTGGGGAGTCTGGTATCGAGGGGGGTGGGAGGGTAGACTGGTATGTGGGAGAGGGACTAGAGGGGTAGGAGGGAGAGGTGAGGGGAGCCCCTGGGGTGGGGAAAAGAGTCTGGTATCGAGGGGGTGGGAGGGCAGACAGGTATGAGGGAGAGGGACTAGAGGGGTATGAGGGAGAGGTGAGGGGAGCCCCTGGGGTGGGGAAGAGAGTCTGGTATCGAGGGGACGGGATGGGATAGGTGGGGAGGGGAGTCTGGTATCGAGGGGGGTGGGAGGGTAGACTGGTATGTGAGAGAGGGACTGGAGGGGTAGGGGGGAGAGGTGAGGGGAGCCCCTGGGGTGGGGAAAAGAGTCTGGTATCGAGGGGGTGGGAGGGCAGACAGGTATGAGGGAGAGGGACTAGAGGGGTATGAGGGAGAGGTGAGGGGAGCCCCTGGGGTGGGGAAGAGAGTCTGGTATCGATGGGATGGGTGGGGGTGGGGTAGTCTAGTATCGAGGGGGTGGGAGGGCAGACAGGTATGAGGGAGAGGGACTGGAGGGGTAGGGGGGAGAGAGGTGAGGGGAGCCCCTGGGGTGGGGAAGAGAGTCTGGTATCGACGGGACGGGATAGGTGGGGAGGGGAGACTGGTATGTGAGAGAGGGACTGGAGGGGTAGGGGAGAGAGAGGTGAGGGGAGCCCCTGGGGTGGGGAAGAGAGTCTGGTATCGATGGGATGGGTGGGGGTGGGGTAGTCTGGTATCGAGGGGGTGGGAGGGCAGACAGGTATGAGGGAGAGGGACTAGAGGGGTAGGAGGGAGAGGTGAGGGGAGCCCCTGGGGTGGGGAAGAGAGTCTGGTATCGATGGGATGGGTGAGGGAGAGTGTGGAGATGAGGGTGGTTAGGGGAGTCTGGTATCGAAGGGAGGGGGTGAGAGAGCAGGCTGGTATGAGGGAGAGGGGAGCCCCTGGGGTGGGGAAGAGAGCCCCTGGGGTGAGGAAGCGAGTCTGGTATCGAGAGGAGGGGGTGAGAGGGTAGACTGGTATTTGGGAGAGGGACTAGAGGGAGGGGTAGGGGAGTGAGAGGGAGAGCCCCTGGGGTGGGGAAGAGAGTCTGGTATCGAGAGGAGGGATGAGAGTGGAGACCCTTGCTATTGAGGGAGTGCAGGGCCTGATGAAGGGTCTCGACCCGAAATGTCACCCGTTCCTTCCAGCACCGACAGTTCTTTCCTCCACTGGACTTTTATCTTGCACAAAAAGTTATTCCGCTCATCGTGTATCTGTACACTGTGGACGGCTCGATTGTAATCACGTGTTGTCTAGAGTTGAGTATAGGAGCAAAAAGGTCCTTCTGCAGTTGTACAGGAGCCTTCTTCGTCGTGTCCGGCCATCTTCTGTATCACGTCTTTCCGGTCAGTCAGTGACGGTTGACGGTTGGGTTACACAAAAAGCTGGAGAAACTCAGCGGGTGCAGCAGCATCTAAGGAGATAGGCGACGTTTCGGGTCGAGACCGAAGAAGGGTCTCAACCCGAAACGTCGCCTATCTCCTTAGATGCTGCTGCACCCGCTGAGTTTCTCCAGCTTTTTGTGTAACCCTCGATTCTCCAGCATCTGCAGTTCCTTCTTTAACAGACGGTTGACGGTTGGTGGTTGCAGAATTGGCCACTTCAGTCAGTCACTGTGGTACAGTTCCTGTCGTCAGCATTGCCCGGGATGTGCCACGTGGAGGCTTCTGCTTGCATCCCTACAGGGGCCTAGTGAGACCACACCTGGACTATTGTGTGCAGTTCTGGTCCCCTAATTTGAGGAAGGACATTCTTGCTATTGAGGGAGTGCAGCGTAGGTTCACAAGGTTAATTCCCGGGATGGCGGGACTGTCATATGCTGAGAGAATGGAGTGGCTGAGCTTGTATATTCTGGAGTTTAGATGGACAAGAGGGGATCTTATTGAGATTATTAAGGGTTTGGAAACGCTAGAGGCAGGAAACGGGGGCCACAGTTTAAGAATAAGGAGCAAGCCATTTAGAACGGAGACGAGGAAACATTTCTTTATACAGAGAGTTGTGAGTCTGGAATTCTCTACCTCAAAGGGCGGTGGAGGCCGGTTCTCTGGATACTTTCAAGAGAGAGTTAGATAGGACTCTTAAAAATACCGGAGTCATGGGGATATGGGGAGAAAGCTGGAACAGGATACTGATTGGGGATGATCAGCCATGATCACATTGAATGGCGGTGCTGGCTCGAATGCCCTACTCCTGCACCTATTGTCTATTGATTGGTATCGCGGGAAGGGGGCGAGAGTGCGGAGCTGAGAGGGGAGACTGGTATCGATGGAAGGGGGTGAGAGGGTAGACAGCCATGTGGGAGAGGGACTAGAAGGGTAGGGGGGAGTGGGGAAAGGAAGCCCCTGGGGTTGGGAAGAGAGTCTGGTATCGAGGGGGTGAGAGGGTAGACGCGTATGGAGGAGAGGGACTAAAGGAGGGTGGAGGGGTGGGAGTTGGAGGGGGTAGAGATATAGAGGGTAGACACAAAATGCTGGAGTAACTCAGCGGGACATCTCTGGAGAGATGGAATGGGTGACGTATTGGGTCGAGGCGTCAGGGTCTGAAGAAGGGTCTCGACCCGAAATATCACCCATTCCTTCTCTCCAGAGATGCTGCCTATCACGCTGAGTTACTCCAGCATTTTGTGTCTACCTTCGATTTAAACCAGCATCTATAGTTCTTTCCTCCACTGGAATTTAATTTGCACAAACTTTATTCCCCTCATCGTGTATCTGTGCACTGTGGACGGCTCGATTGTTATTGTGTATTGCCTGGAGTTGAGTATAGGAGCAAAGAGGTCCTTCTGCAGTTGTACAGGGCCCTAGTGAGACCGCACCTGGAGTATTGTGTGCAGTTTTGGTCCCCTAATTTGAGGAAGGACAATCTTGCTATTGAGGGAGCCCAGCGTAGTTTTACAAGGTTAATTCCAGGGATGGAGGGACTGTCATTTGCTGAGAGAATGGAGCAGCTGGGCTTGTACACTCTGGGGTTTAGAAGGATGAGAGGGTATCTTATTGAAACATATAAGATTATTAAGGGATTGGACACGCTAGAGACAGGAAACGTGTTCTTGATGTTTGGGGAGTCCAGAACCAGGGGCCACAGTTTAAGAATAAGGGGTAAGCCATTTAGAACGGAGACAAGGAAACACTTCTTCACACAGAGAGTTGTGAGTTTGGAATTCTCTGCCTCGGAGGGCAATGGCGGCCGGTTCGCTGGATACTTTCAAGAGAGAGCTAGATAGGGCTGTTAAAGATAGCGGAGTCAGGGGATATGGGGACAAGGCAGGAACGGGGTACTGATTGTGGATGATCAGCCATGATCACATTGAATGGCGGTGTTGGGTGGAATGGCCTACTCTTGCACCTATTGTCTATTGACTGGTTGGCACGCAGCAAGCTTTTCGATGTACCTCGGTACACGTGGCAGTAAACTGAACTGAGGTGGATGCGGACAGAAAAATTAGCTTAAAGGTCAGGTAAAACCTGAAATACTGGCTGGGATTCATTCTTTAGGCATTAAAATAGATCCGCCTTTTGTATGTAGCTCCCTTTGCCCTCTGGCTCGCTCCCATTCAGTACACGTAACAATAGGCAATAGGTGCAGGAGGAGGCCATTCGGCCCTTCGAGCCAGCACCGCCATTCAATGTGATCATGGCTGATCATCCCCAATCAGTACCCCGTTCCTGCCTTCTCTCCCATATCCCCTGACTCCGCTATCTTTAAGAGCCCTATCTAACTCTCTCTTAAAAGCATCCAGCGAACCAGCCTCCGAGGCAGAGAATACCAAACTCACAACTCTCTGAAGAAGTGTTTCCTCGTCTCCGTTCTAAATGGCTTACCCCTTATTCTTAAACTGTGGCCCCTGGTTCTGGACTCCCCCAACGTCGTGGACATGTTTCCTGCCTCTAGCGTGTCCAAACTCTTAACAATCTTATATGTTTCAATAGGAGGTATGCCCTTGAATATTCAGTTCCCAGCCCTGGCCCTCTTGCAGCCATGTCTCAGTAATTCCCACAACATCATACTTGGCAGGTTTTAACTGAGCCTCAAGCTCGTCCACTTTATTCCTTATACTTCGCGCATTCATATACAGCACTTTGAGCTCCGTATTCACTTCCCACCTCGCACCGCTCGCAATTGGCGCTGACCTTACTCTGTTGTCCATTCTTGAGCTTTCCTTCCCATTAATTCGAGAATCTTTTGTAATTTTTCCTGTAGTCACTTCCCCTTCAACTCCATATTTATACTCTCGATTTATCAATCCCTCCCCCCCCCCCCACTATTTAGTTTAAACCCACACGTGTAGCACTAGCAAACCTGCCTGCCAGAATGTCGTTCCCCCTCCAGTTAAGGTGTAACCCGTCCCTTTTGTACAGGTCACCCCTACCCCAGAAGAGATCCCAGTGGTCTATAAATCTAAATCCTTGCACCCTGCACCAGCCCCTCAGCCACACATTCAGATCCTCTATCTCCCTGTTCCTGTCCTCACTAGCATGTGGTACTGGAAGCAACCCAGAGATAACCACCCTAGAAGTCCAGCATTTCAGTCTTCTTCCCAACTCTCTGAAGTCATGTTGGAGAACCTCCTTCCTCTTCTTCCCAATGTCTCCACGGTTGAGTTTGTGCTGGATCTCGCCCCCTGTCACTAGCCGCACTCACTCTCCCCCTCTCTGCCTGTAGATTAGAGCAATTGAAGGAGATGGTGGACTACTTTCAGTTAGTGCTGTATATCCCGGCATCTGCCTCTATCCATTCCCCCCCGACAATGGAGGGTGAATGACACTAGGTACACTGACTCTCCCTCCCTCCTACCTCCCCCCCTCCCTCTCCTACCTCCCCCCCTCCCTCTCCTACCTCCCCCCCTCCCTCTCCTACCTCCCCCCCTCCCTCTCCTACCTCCCCCCTCCCTCTCCTACCTCCCCCCTCCCTCTCCTACCTCCCCCCCTCCCTCTCCTACCTCCCCCCCTCCCTCTCCTACCTCCCCCCCTCCCTCTCCTACCTCCCCCCCTCCCTCTCCTACCTCCCCCCCACCCTCTCCTACCTCCCCCCCTCCCTCTCCTACCTCCCCCCCTCCCTCTCCTACCTCCCCCCCTCCCTCTCCTACCTCCCCCCTCCCTCTCCTACCTCCCCCCCTCCCTCTCCTACCTCCCCCCCTCCCTCTCCTACCTCCCCCCTCCCTCTCCTACCTCCCCCCCTCCCTCTCCTACCTCCCCCCTCCCTCTCCTACCTCCCCCCTCCCTCTCCTACCTCCCCCCCCTCCCTCTCCTACCTCCCCCCTCCCTCTCCTACCTCCCCCCTCCCTCTCTACCTCCCCCCTCCCTCTCCTACCTCCCCCCCTCCCTCTCCTACCTCCCCCCCCTCCCTCTCCTACCTCCCCCCCCTCCCTCTCCTACCTCCCCCCCTCCCTCTCCTACCTCCCCCCTCCCTCTCCTACCTCCCCCCTCCCTCTCCTACCTCCCCTCCCACTCCTACCTCCCCCCTCCCTCTCCTACCTCCCCCCTCCCTCTCCTACCTCCCCCCTCCCACTCCTACCTCCCCCCTCCCTCTCCTACCTCCCCCCTCCCTCTCCTACCTCCCCCCCTCCCTCTCCTACCTCCCCCCCCTCCCTCTCCTACCTCCCCCCTCCCTCTCCTACCTCCCCCCCTCCCTCTCCTACCTCCCCCCTCCCTTTCCTACCTCCCCCCCCTCCCTCTCCTACCTCCCCCCCCTCCCTCTCCTACCTCCCCCCCTCCCTCTCCTACCTCCCCCCCTCCCTCTCCTACCTCCCCCCCCCTCCCTCTCCTACCTCCCCCCCTCCCTCTCCTACCTCCCCCCCTCCCTCTCCT
>CAUPSL010000633.1:85000-98770 GCA_963514005.1 Raja brachyura | reverse complement strand
ACTGCCTTCTGTGGCAGAGAATTCCACAGATTCACAACTCTCTGGGTGGAAAAAGGCCAGTCCTAAATGACCTTCCCCTTATTCTGAAACTGTGGCCCCTGGTTCTGGCCACCACTTCCCGCCCCCTTCAGTTTATTTGCGTGGTGAAGTTTGCCTTGAACGAGCCCGGTTTGCTGTGGGGGTGTTCTTTGCCTGGAGTTCTCAATGGTGGTTTGGCAGTGTGTTTTCTCCCCCGGATACAAGCTGACCTACTCCCCGCCAGGGCGGTGATTTGCAGTCCTGCAGTAAATCAAATGGCTCAGGTCTGCGGTGTGACGGCAACCCAATAAAGAGCATCAGGTGTAGGATTGGAGAAACCAAGCCCAGTACTACCAATTAAGGAAGATTTGTTTGTAAAGCCTTCATATGTAAAGTTTTCCTGCACAGCTCTTCACTCTTCTCCCATCCATGCACTGACTCATTCTGGGGCAAGATGCCACTGCTTTCCTTGCTCTGCCAATTGGCCAACTTGTCCAACTTGTCAGGCAGAGTGTTATTTGCCAGGGGATGGATTTGTTGCATAGAAACATAGAAAATAGGTGCAGGCTTCGGCCCTTCGAGCCTGCACCGCCATTCAATCTGATCATGGCTGATCATCCAACTCCGTATCCCGTACCTGCCTTCTCTCCATACCCCCTGATCCCTTTAGCCACAAGGGCCACATCTAACTCCCTCTTAAATATAGGCAATGAACTGGCCTCAACTACCTTCTGTGGCAGAGAATTCCACAGATTCACCACTCTCTGTGTGAAAAATGTTTTTCTCATCGCGGTCCTAAAAGACTTTCCCTTTATCCTTAAACTGTGACCCCTTGTTCTGGACTTCCCCAACATCGGGAACAATCTTCCTGCATCCAGCCTGTCCAACCCCTTAAGAATTTTGTAAGTTTCTATAAGATCCCCCCTCAATCTTCTAAATTCTAGTGAGTACAAGCCGAGTACAGCTGTTCTGCTGTCTTTGACTCTTACCTCCCGTGGCATTGTCACAAATGATAGGACTAGAATTCGGCCATTCGGCCCATCAAGTCCACTCCGCCATTCAATCATGGCTGATCTATCTCTCCCTCCAAACCCCATTCTCCTGCCTTCTCCCCATAACCCCTGACACCCGTACTCATCAAGAATCTATCAATCTCTGCCTTAAAAATATCCACTGACTTGGCCTCCACAGCCTTCTGTGGCGATACATTCCACAGATTCACCACCCTGTCATGATATCATAATCCCTTTCTGCTTCAAGAACTTGGCCTGACTTGGTTAGTTTAGAGATACAGCACGGAAACAGGACCTTCGGCCCATCGAGTCCACACTGACTAGTGATCATCCCGTACACTAGCACTATCTTACACACACTAGGGACAATTTACAATTTTACCGAAGCCAATTAACCTACAATGCTGCACGTCTTTGGTGTGTGGGATGAAACCGGAGCACCTGGAGAAAACCCACCAGGTCACGGGGAGAATGTGCAAACTCCGTAGAGACAACACCCGTAGTCAGGATCGAACCAGAGTCTCTACCGCTGTACCACCTTAATGCGTGGACCTTTCCTGGAAGACAACAACCTGGAAAAGATCAATCCTTCCTGCAGGTCCTTGAACTTCTGAGGACTTCCTGTCGCACCTTTGAGGTTTGGATTCTCCACAAAGGGGGGTGTGCATATGGAGCAAGCTGCCGGAGGAGGTAGTTGAGGCAGGAACTATCACAACTGGTACATGAATCGGACAGATTTAGAGGAATATGGGCCAAACAAAGGCAGGTGGGACTACTGTAGATGGGACATGTTGGCCGGTGTGGGCAAGTTAGTCTGAAGGGCCCGTTTCCATGCAGTATCGCTCATACTCTTTCTGACCATCAGAAAGAGTCATACTCTTTCTGACCATCAAACACAGAAGAGTACAGCATAGGAACAGACCCTTCGGCCCGCAATTCCTGTGCTGAATGTGAAGCCAAGTTCAACCAAAGGGGAGGCCATTTAAGACTGAGGTGAGAAAAAACGTTTTCACCCAGAGAGTTGTGAATTTGTGGAATTCCCTGCCTCAGAGGGCAGTGGAGGCCAAGTCACTGGATGGATTTAAGAGAGAATTAGATAGAGCTCTAGGGGCTAGTGGAATCAAGGGATATGGGGAGAAGGCAGGCACGGGTTATTGATAGTGGACGATCAGCCATGATCGCAATGAATGGTGGTGCTGGCTCAAAGGGCTGAATGGCCTCCTCCTGCACCTATTTTCTGTGTTTCTATGTTTCTAAACCAATCTCATCAGCCTGCAAATAACCTGCATATCCATGTGCCTATCTAAACGTTTCTTAAAACCACTATTGTATATGTGTCTCACCAGCCGCAGTGTGGATATCCAGGCACCACCACAGTCTATATAAAAAACATACCCCACACATGCTGGGAGAGATAGATCACCCACGATTGAATGGTGGAGTAGACTTGATGGCCCGAATGGCCTAACGCTGCTCCTATAGCTTATGAACATTACCCTTAAGCTTTGCCCCACTCACCTTATAACTATTCTTTACCATTTCCATCATTGGTGTAAGAAGGTTCAGGCTGTCTACCCTATCTATGCCGCTTGTAATTGCTGTATCGGCATCAGTCATGTTGTAACATAGGCACTTTGTAGACTGCGGGGCAGGTAGCACCTCTGGGGAGAAGGATTAGGTGGCGTTTCGGGTTCAGACCCTTCTTTGGACACCCACCAGGGTCTTGACCTGAAACGCCACCCACTCCTTTTCTCCAGAGAGGCTGCCTGACCCGCCAAGTTACTCCAGCATTTTGTGCCTATCTTCGGCACCTGCAGTTCCTGCCCACAGGCTTGGTGTAAAGCCATCACCCATAGCTCTGCCAACAACCTCCTGCAAGTAGACGGGTCCATCTAGTTCTCAGGGTAGCTGTGTGAATATCACAGCCAATTACTTCCGAATTAGTTCTGAATCCATGCAGTTGGGAACGCCAAGATCAGCATGGAATGGATTAGCAAGTGGCACGTGATGTGAAGAAGTATTAACTTGCTGCAATGCGTAGGAAGGAATTGGTTCATACCAAAGATCGACACAAAATACTGGAGTAACTCATCGGGCTAGGCAGCATCTCTGGAGAGAAGGAATGGGTGACTGATGAAGGATCTCGACCCATTCCTTCTCTCTAGACATGCTGCCTGTCCCGCTGAGTGTCTCCAGCATTTTGTGTCTATCTTCCAAATTAACCTGTTGCTAGTTGTTTAGGTTGGAGGGAGGAATGTTAGGTTGGAGGGAGGAATGTTCTCGAATTCACACCACGGAATATTTAGTGTTGAGCTTGAAGAAGCAGGTGGGAACTTTTCTTCTGCTCGTGGCTCTTTCGAGAATATAGAGGTGTATTGTGACCATCAGCCTGGATTTACTGCTGGCTGGGGATGAATTCCATAACTTTCTGTTAAATATTAGGTACTTGGAAGTGTTCTCGGGTTTTAAACAGCAATAAAGTTGACAGCAAGCAGAGGCAACGTACCAAGACTACTCGGGGGGGGGGGGGGGGGGGGTTGCTAACACAGCAGGGCTGGCGGGAGGTGAGGGACTGGTGCCAGGAGGAGTTTAAATAAGCACAAAGTGCTGGAGTTACTCGGCGGGTCTGGCAGCTCCTCTGGAGGACTTCTTTAGAAGGGTCCTGGCACGCACCGTCACCTAACCACGTTCTCCAGAGATGCCGCCTGGCCCGCTGAGTTACTCCAGCACAGTGTTCCTTTGTGTGAACCAGCATCTGCAGTTCCTGGACTCTCCAAGATTCCCGGCATGGTGGCGCAGTGGTAGAGTTGCTGCCTCACAGCGCTGGTTCGATCCTGACTACGGGTGCTGTCTGTACGGACAATAGACATTAGGTGCAGGAGTAGGCCATTTGGCCCTTCGAGCCAGCACCGCCATTCAATGTGATCATGGCTGATTTCCGCTATTTTTAAGAGCCCTACCCAGCTCTCTCTTGAAAGCATCCAGAGAACCAGCCTCCACCTGAAACGTGGAGGCATACAGAGGCGTACGGAGTTTGAACGTTCTCCCCATGACCGCGTGGTTTCCACCAGGAAGCTCCAATTTCCTCCCACACTCCAAAGACGTGCAGGTTTGTAGGTTAATTGGCTTGGTATAAATGTAAATTGTCCCTAGTGTGTGTAGGATAGTGTTAGTGTGTGTGGATCGCTGGACTGCATGGACTCGGTGGGCCAGATTTTGTACTTTCTCCCTCTGACTGCGTGGGTTTGCTCCGGGTGCTCGGGTTTCCTCCACAATTCCAAAGACGAGTGGGTCTGTAGGTTAATTCACAGGTAAATTGTTCCCAGTGTGTAGGATTGAACTAATGCATGGATGATCACTGGTCGGCATGGACCCGGTGGGCTGAAGGGCTTGTTTCCATGCTGTATCTCTAAAGGGCCTGTCCTACAAGCATGCAACTCCATGCGAATAGCGCAACCTAACGTGGTCGCTTGAGCCGTCCGGCGTCGCGGGGCCGGTCCCACTTCGATCGCCGGAGCCGTGCGGAATTGTGCGGAATTCGTCCCGACATCGCGCGGGGCTCCGAAAAACTGACCATGTTCAAAAATTCCGCGCGGCAACGGCTTGTCGGCTCGCAGTCGCCTCGACGCATTACACACCGCCTCGACATCGTGCCTCCGTGAACCTATCTGTAGGTGCCTCCGTGACCCTCTGTGTGTGGCTCCGTGGCCCTCTGTGTGTGTGTGTGTGTGTGTGTGCCTCTGTGCCCCTCTCTCTGTGCCCCTCTCTGTCCTGGCGAACTTACCTTAGACTTCGTTCCAAGTTCGCCTCACTTTGCGCCGCGTTGCGCCACTCACCCGACCTCCACGCGGCCCTCGCTGCCGGTTTGGTCGCGCTTGCCGCATGCAGGCGCATGCTGGTGGGAACGGCCCTGTACAGGGGATCACCCGACCTCCGCGCGGCCCCAGCTTCTAGTTTGATCATGTTCATCGCATGGAGTTGCATGCTGGTAGGGCAGGCCCTTAATACTAAACTAAATTCCATAACAGTTTATTTCACTGGCTGGTTTAACAATGCCAAAAATGTTTTCAGAAACCGATAAACAATGAAGAGAATTGTGGGAGTGAGGCTCGGATGAAGTTGAGAAAGCTTATCTGCGTACTTCAAAGAAGCTCCTGAACTCGATCGTATTTTCTCCTTGTATGGAACGGTGAACGTTGAACAGTGCCTCCCCTTTAATCACTGAAATCAGACACAAAATGCTGGAGTAACTCAGCGGCACAGGCAGCATCTCTGGAGAGAAGGACTGGGTGACGTTTTGCGTCGAGACTTCTTCAAACTCTGAGCAAGGAAATGGAGAATGGTTCAATTGTCGGCTGAAGGGAATGTGACAAGGGATAGGTGATATTTTGGTCTAGAACCTGAAACGTCACCCATTGCTGCCTGTCCTGCTGAGTTACTCCAGCATTTTGTGTCTACCTTCGGTGTGAACCAGCATCTGCAGTTCCTTCCTGCACAAACACTGAAGCAGTTTTGCTTTTGTGAATTCTTGGGCAATGCTCTTGTTCCGAGTCTGAAGGCAATGGACTCGGTTTTGTCTTTGGACATACAAGAGAAGCGATCTAGACTGCTTCTCCAGTGCAGCACCAGGGGAATATCTCAGTCGGAGGGCAAATCAAGAACTCTACCGGATTCATCTCGGTGAGCTAAAGGATTTCTAATTTGAGCTGGGATTTCATGCTTGTAATGGCTTGTTAGTTTAGCTTTAGTTCGGCCCACTGAGTCCACACCTACCAGCGATCCATGTCATCAGCACTATCCTACACACACTAGGGAGAATTTACAATATTTACCGAAGCCAATTAATCAAACCTGTACCTTCAATCCCAGCCACAAAAGGTAGTTGAGGCCAGTTCATTGGCTATATTTAAGAGGGAGTTAGATGTGGCCCTTGTGGCTAAAGGGATCAGGGAGTATGGAGAGAAGGCAGGTACAGGATACTGAGTTGGATGATCAGCCATGATCATATTGAATGGCGGTGCAGGCTCGAAGGGCCGAATGGCCTACTCCTGCACCTATTTTCTATGTTTCTATGTATGTCTTTGGAGCGTTGGAGGAAACCGGAGCACCCGGAGAAAACCCACGCAGGTCACAGGGAGAATGTACAAATTGTGTAAAGACAGCATCCGTAGTCGGGGTCGAACCCGGGGCTCCGGTGCTGTAAGGCAGCAACTCTACCGCTGTGTCACCTCCGTGGGATGAAACTGCAGCCCCAGGGGGAGCCCATAGAGTGCAGAGTCCACAGCGATCGCACCAGGGGTGAAGATCGAGTTGTGAGGCAGCAGTTCTAACTACTGAGCCAGTGCAGCAAGCAGCCAGAGTGGGCACTGATGCTAGACTCCCTTCCCTGAGAACATTACCAAAGCAGATGGGGCTTTGTCACGTTCCAGTACTCTCACGGTTACTGTTGCTGAGGTTAGCGTTAAGCTTTGAATTTTTGGATTTATGTAATCACTTTAATTAATTTCCCAGCTGTCGTGTTTGGATTTGGACTCTTGTTTCTGGACCACTGGGCCAGAACTGTGGAAGACAGTGTGCAGAATTAGTCACCGTGCCGCAATGTTCCTTGTTCCTCTCTCTCTCTCTGCTGCATCTGTGCGTAATCCACCATCGCCCTGTAGTCTGCGCGACGCTCCGTGCATTTCATGCTTCCAATGCATTACAGTGATGTTATCAAACTGCTGGACTCGAAAATCAAATAGCAACCCTTGCGTAACGCCAACAAGCTGCCCAAGATTGCTGCGTTAATCTCCTCAGAGCGCACAAAGTGCTGGAGTCATTTAGCGGGTCAGGCAAGAGACCTTTGGATAGGCACAAGGATATGTAGGGAATGGAGGGGTATGGATTGTGTTGGTCAACATCAGATGGTCTTGGCATCGTGTTTGGTGCAGACATTGTGGGCCGAAGGGCCTGTTGTTGTGCTATATTATGTTCTACGCCCTACATCCAAGGCTGACTACTTTACCAGGCAGGTGCGACTAGTATAGTTGGGGTATGTTGGTGCACGTTGGGCCAAATTGCCTGTGTGACTCCTTAGTCGTAAATCAGTCGACCCCCTGATTGCAAGACTCAGTTTCACCATTCCAAATTTTCCAGCCTCCTGGCATCTACTCTGTCAATCCCGCTTGGAATCACGCCTCTCTGAGAGACCATCTCTTATGTGGACTTTTAGAGATACAGCGTGGAAACAGGCCCTTCAGCCCATCGAGTCCGTGCCGACCAGCGATCACTTTCCTGTTTCCTTTATCATCGTTACTTTTTTGCATATCTTTCACTCATAGTTCTTTATCTCTCCACATCATCGTCTATGTTTCTCGTTTCCCTTATCCCTAACCAGTCTCGATCCGAAACGTCACCCATTCCTTCTCTCCAGGGATGCCGCCTGTCCCGCTGAGTTATTCCTGCTTTTTGTGTCGTACCCACTGGGGGACAATTTACAATTAAACTACAGACCTGCACGTCTTTGGAGTGTGGGAGGAAACCGGAGCACCCGGAGACAACCACTCAGTCACAGGGAGAACGTACTAATTCCCTACAAACAGGTTTAGAGGGATATGGGCCAAACACAGGCTGGTGGGACTAGTGTAGAGGGGACATGTTGGTTAGCGTGGGCAAGTTGGGCCGAAGGGCCTGTTTCCACACTGTGAGACTCGGTGCATAGCCAACCACAAGCAAACAGAAGCCTCTCGGGCAACTCGGGACAGAGTTCAGGTAACAGTATACAGGAAACATGCCTTTGTAAGGATGAAGTTTCTCCACAACACAAAACCGACACAAATAAAGTTTTCCCCGCTGCCGACGGATGGATGTGTTTAGACTCTGTAAGTTCACGACCACATTACATCGGCGTGGGGGCAGGGGGAGGGTGGAGACTCGTTGGAAATCTTTGCAGCCTGAAGGAAAAGTGGTTAGCGCGGGAGGTCGGCTTGGAGCCACTCCATCTGCAGCCGGAATGTTCGTCGTCTGACTCCAGTCACTAGCGTGGCTGCCTGCCGTCTGCCGTAAGCGGGGAATGCGGGGGGCCTCAGCCAGCAAGGTAAACAAGATAAAGATCATGTCGACCCATTAGGCTCTTTCGCTGCCCCAGTGCTCGGAGCTGGACATTGTAGTTCGTATTCCATATTGGTTGCTGTTGAACTCATTAAGTCTACGTTGACTGCTGGTACAATCCCATCAATACGTTTCATCTTTTCTTCCGAAGATACCTTCTGCCCCGAGCTAATGCTGTTGGTCTAAGTTCAGTGTAGTTTAGTGTATTATTGTCACATGCATCGAGGTACAGGGTGAAAGCATTTTTATTGCGTACTATCCAGTCAACGGAAAGACTATACATTTATATAAAAGGACTGGACAGGCTAGATGCAGAAAACATGTTCCCAATGTTGGGGGAGTCCAGAACCAGGGGCCACAGTCTAAGAATAAAGGGGAGGCCATTCTCAACTGAGATGAGGAAAAACTTTTTCATCCAGAGAGTTGTGAATTTGTGGAATTCTCTGCCAGAGAAGGCAGTGGAGGCCAATTCACTGGATGAATTTAGAAGAGGGTTAGATAGAGCTGGAGGGGCTAGCGGAATCAAGGGATATGGGGAGAAGGCAGGCACGTGTTACTGATTGTGGATGATCAGCCATGATCGCAATGAATGGCGGTGCTGGCTCGAAGGGCCAAATTGGCCTATTTTCTATGTTTCTATGATTGCAATCGAGCCGCCCACATTGTACAGATACTGGATAGAGGGGTTAAAGTTCAGTGCAAGATAACATCCAATTAAAGATAGTTTATGTTCAAGTTCAAGTGAGTTTATTGTCATGTGTCCCTGATAGGACAATGAAATTCTTGCTTTGCTTCAGCACAACAGAACATAGTAGGCATTGACTACAGAACGGATCAGTGTGTCCATGTACCATTATATAAATATATACACACATGAATAAATAAACTGACAAAGTGCAAATAACAGATAATGAGTTATTAATGTTCAGAGTTTTGTTCGAGCCAGGTTTAATAGCCTGATGGCTGTGGGGAAGTAGCTATTCCTGAACCTGGTTGTTGCAGTTTAAAGGTCTCCAAAGAGGTAGATGGGAGGTCAGGTCCACTCTCTAGCTGGTGAGAAGATGCTTTATTTGCCTGATAACAGCCGTTAACAAACTGTCCCTGAACTGAAAGCTTTTCACTGTACCTCGGTGCACGTGACAATAAACTAAACTGATGACAGGTCTCTGCCTGTCTCCTGATAGAGTTGGCCTTTTCTCCACTCATCTCAACCTTTGCTCTGTGGAGAATTTCAGGAATGTTTGATGGGATTAACCCTAGCAGAGTGAGAAGACTTCAAACTGAGAAAACCCACTTAAGTGCTGGAGTAACTCTGCGGGTCAGGCTAAACTAAATGGAACTAAGCTGAACTGGGGGAATAGCCTGCAATATAGTCCACATGCCTGTCGCCTGTCGGGTTGAATGAAGTTACTTATAGCATTTACATTCCTTAGTGACGGCTTACAAAATCATATCCCCTTCAATTGCACCTGGGGACCACGCATTTAATGCTCAGATTTATTGAAATTTATTGAAACTCTCCTTCGCTTGAGGGCCACAGGTGGTGCATGCATTGGAAGCTAGAACGGTCATAAATATATGCAGTATATCATCTCAAGGTTCTCGTGTGTCGAATTCCTGCATGGTAGGACGGGGCAAGTAGCCAATCTTTCCCTCCAACCACTTATTTCAAACTGACCACTCGAGTAATAAATGTGCAGGAAGGAACTGCAGATGCTGGTTTAAAATCCAAAGGTATGTACTTGGGCTCCATAGGCCTCTGTGACAATGAGTTCCACACATTAACTGCCCTCCCTTTCTAAAAGAGCGCCCTATAATTCTGAGGCTGTGCCCTCTGGTCCTGGACTCTCCCCATCAGTAGAAACATCCTCTCCACATCCACTCTATCTGTGTCTTTCATTATTCTGTAAGTTTCAATGAGGTGGTCCCTCATCCTTCCAAACTCAAAGCGAGTACAGGCCCAGTGCTGTCGAAAGCTCATCATATGCTAACCCACTCATTCCTGGAATCATTCTTGTAAACCGGCTCTGGAAGCTGTCCAGACCAGCACATCCTTCCACAGATATGGAGCCCAAATGTGCTCACAGTACTCCAAATGTGGCCTGACCAGCATCGTATAGAGCCTCAGCATTACATCTCTGTTTTTGTATTCCAGTCCTCTTGATATAAATGCCAGTGTTGAATTTGCCTTCCTTACTACCAATTCATAGAAACATAGAAAATAGGTGCAGGAGTAGGCCATTTGGCCCTTCGAGCCTGCACCGCCATTCAATATGATCATGGCTGATCATCCTACTCAGTATCCCGTACCTGCCTTCTCTCTATACCCCCTGATCCCTTTAGCCACAAGGGCCACATCTAACTCCCTCTTAAATATAGCCAATGAACTGGCCTCAACTACCTTCTGTGGCAGAGAATTCCACAGATTCACCACTCTGTGTGATTTTGTTTTTTCTCATCTCGGTCCTAAAAGTCTTTCCCCTTATCCTTAAACTGTGACCCCTTGTTCCGGACTTCCCCAACATTGGGAACAATTTTCCTGCATCTAGCCTGTCCAACCCCTTAAGACTTGCAAATTCACTTTTTGGGGAATCCTGCACCAACACTCCCGTCAACTTTGCACGTCCGATTTCAGTATTCTCTCTCCATTTAGAAAATGAAGAAAATTTAGGCTCCACAACCATACTGATGCCCCACAGGCCGAAACGTGGGAAGATTGTGTTGGAAGGGTTGGATGCTCTGCTGATATCCTGGCTGTTTTTCATTCATCAACCTTTGCCATTGAAAACAAGCAGCTGGGTCACTCTTTCTGTTGTACGCATAAACTGTGTGTGTCCATGTGTTACATCGCAGTGATTCTAAGGCAGAGACATGTCGGGAGTCCCTCGAGTATCTTTATATACTTCTATTCACTGGAATTTAGAACGATGAACGGGGATCTTATAGAAACATATAACATTCTTAAGGGATTGGACAGGCCAGATGCAGGAAAAACTTACCCATGTTGGGGGAGTCCAGAACTAGGGGTCACAGTTTAAGAATAAGGGGTAGGCCATTTGGAACTGAGATGAGGAGAAACTTTATCACCCAGAGAGTTGTGAATGTGGAATTCTCTGCCCCAGAAGGCAGTGGAGGCCAATTCACTGGATGTTTTCAAGAGAGAGTTAGATTTAGCTCTTAGGGCTAACGGAATCAAGGGATGTGGGGAGAAAGCAGGAACGGGGAACTGATTTTGGATGATCGGCCATGATCACATTGAATGGCGGTGCTGGCACGAAGGGCTGAATGGACTACTCATGCATCTATTTTCTATATGTATATATATATATATATATATATATATATATATATATATATATATATATATATATATATATATATATATATATATGTGTGTATATATATATATGTATGTGTATATATGTATGTGTGTGTGTATATATATATATGTGTATATATGTATGTGTGTGTGTATATATATATATATATATATATATATATATATATTTCTCTCATGTCTGGCCTCGCCGGTCTGCTGCCCTCGGCTGTTGTGGGCCTCCAATTCTGTTCTCTTGTACCTCCGCCAACTTTAATCTCTCTGCCGTTTGGCAGCGGACTGATTGGTTGTCGAAGCCCAAGATGCTGATGCTATTGTACCTTATCCTCTCGTTCTCCAACCACCTCTCGCTTGCACTGAGGTCCTTGTCCCGGAATCTCCTTGTGAGGTCTGGTGATTTCTTTCACTATGAAACGCGAGCAGAGTTTCACTTTGTTAGAAGGGCCAAAGAAATGCACATCATTTGTGCGAGTTGCCCGAAGAAAGGTCTCGCCCCGAAACGTCACCCATTCCCTCTCTCCAGAGATGCTGCCTGACCCGCTGAGTTACTCCAGCTTTTTGTGTCCATCTTCGGTTTAAACCAGCATCTGCAGTTCCTATCTCCACATAATGTAGTTTGGTTTAGTGTTACAGCGTGGAAACGGGCCCTTCGGCCCACCGAGTCCGTGCCGACCACCGACCACCCGTCCACACTAATAGACAACACCCTGTACTGCCCTCATCACCTCTTCATTTGTTCGTGTCGGAAGGAACTGCAGGTGCTGGTTTAAACCGAAGATAGACGCAAAAAGCTGGAGTGACTCAGCGGGACAGGCAGCATCTCTGGAGAAATTGTAAAATTGCCCCCGAAGTGTGCAGGGAGTGGATAGGAAACTGGGATAACAACAGAACTAGTGCGTGGACGGGTGTGGATAGCTGGAGTAGTCCTGGTGGGCCGAAGGGCCTGTTTCCATGCTGTATCTTTCAAACTCTTGAGCCATTTGACACCAGTGACTTCCTCCTTGATCTCAGCAACACTTCTCCTTACCAGCGGTCAACAGATGTCACCTCCACTGCCCAGCGCCATGGCCATGGAGCTCCACAGGAAGGCTAATCCATCTGTAATTTGTCCCTCGTGTGTAGGGAGTGGATGAGAAAGTGGCTTAACATAGAACATAGTCTGAAGAAGGGTCTCGACCCGAAACGTCACCTATTCCTTTTCTCCAGAGATGCTGCCTGTCCTGCTGAGTTACTCCAGCATTTTGTGTCTATCTTCCGCGTAAACCAGCATCTGCAGCTCCTTCCTACCAATGGAACTGGTGTGAGCGGGTGATCGATCGATGGTCGGTGTGGACTCGGTGGGATGAAGGGCCTGTTTCCACGCTGTATCTCTCAACAAGGGTGGCACGGTGTCGCAGCGGTAGAGCTGCTGCTGCCTTAAGGGCCTGTCCCACTTGGGCCAAAATCCCAAGTTCAATCCTGACTACAGGAGCTGTCTGTACGGAGTTTGCACGTTCTCCCCGGGACCACGCGGGTTTTCCCCAGGTGCTCCGGTTTCCTCCCACACTCCAAAGATGCACAGGTTTGTAGGTTAATTGGCTTTGGTAACGATTGTAGATAAGGAAGTAAAGGGCCTGTCCCACCAGCATGCAACTCCATGCGATGAGCGCGACCTAACGTGGTCGCTTGAGCCGTCCGGCGTCGCGGGGCCAGTCCCACTTCGATCGCCGGAGTCGTGCGGAATTGTGCAGAGTTCGTCCCGACATCGTGCGGGGCTCCGAAAAACTGACCGTGTTCAAAAATTTCGCGTGGCAACGGCTTGACGGCTCGCAATCGCCTCGATGCATTACACACCGTCTCGACGTCATGCCTCCGTGGCCCTCTCTGTGTGTGCCTCTGTGCCCCTCTCTGTGTGTCCCTCTCTGTCCTGGCGAACTTACCTTTAAGACTTCGCTCCAAGTGGCGTTGCGCCGCTCACCCGACCTCCGTGCGGCCCTCGCTGCCAGTTTGGTCGCGCTCACCGCATGGAATCGGATGCTGGTGGGACAGGCCCTTAAGTAAGTTTATTGGCCAAATATTCACATACAAGGAATTTGCCTTGGTGCTCCGCCCACAAGTAACAACATGACGTACAGTGACAGTTACGAATGACTCGGAGAACACTAAACATTAATAATAATAAAACATTAATGATAAAACACCATTGATCAAGCATGTGAACCAACAAAATACCAGATCAAAGGGAGGCTACAGATTTTTGGCTGTTGAGTAGAGTAACTACTCGTGGATAAAAACTGTTTTTATGTCCGGCTGTGGCAGCTTTGACAGTCCGGA
>CAUPSL010000633.1:40000-80000 GCA_963514005.1 Raja brachyura | reverse complement strand
GTGCTGTCTCTCTAAAGTAAACGAAAGTAAAAGGAATCCAAGTTGGATCCTTATCACAGTGAGTAAAGGGCCTGTCCCACCAGCATGCGACTCCATGCGGTGAGCGAGACCTAACGTGGTCGCTTGAGCTGTCTGGCCTCGCGGGGCCGGTCCCACTTCGATCGCTGAAGCCGTATGGAGTTGTACGGAGCTGGTCCCGACATCGCGCAGGGCTCCGGAAAACTGACCGTGTTCAAAAATTCCGCGCGGCAACGGCTTGTCGGCTCCCAGTCACCTCGACGCATTACACACCGCCTCGACGTCGTGCCTCTGTGACCCTCTCTGTATGTGCCTCCGTGACCCTCTCTGTGTGCCTGTGTGTCCCTCTCTGTGCCCCTCTCTCTCTCTGCCTCCGTGGCCCTCTCTGTGTGCCTCCGTGCCCCTCTATGTGTGTCCATCTCTGTCCTTGTGAACTTACCGCGGACTTCGCTCCAACTTCGCGCCACTCACCAGACCTCCGCGCGGCCACCGCTGCCGGTTTGGTTGCACTCACCGAATAGAATCGCATGCTGGTGGGACAGGCCCTTAAGAGTCCATTCAGCCCGTTGAACCTGTAATATAGACAATAGACAATAGGTGCAGGAGTAGGCCATTCGGCCCTTCGAGCCAGCACCACCATTCAATGTGATCATGGCTGATCATCCCCAATCAGTACCCCGTTCCTGCCTTCTCCCCATATCCCCTGACTCCGCTATTTTTAAGAGCCCTATCTAGTTCTCTCTTGAAAGTATCCAGAGAACCTGCCTCCCCCGCCCTCTGAGGCAAAGAATTCCACAGACTCACCACTCTCTGTGAGGAAAAAGCGTTTCCTCCTTATTCTTAATTCGCTCCCTGTGGCCAATTAGTCTCAAACTTCAATCTCTCCCCCGATATATTTTCTTTCACAGACTTATCTGGAATTCCACTTAATTCCTCTGCTTCTCTGACAGGGAGTGCATTCTCGACCCTAACTGCCGAGTGTGTGTGGGTTAAAAAAAATATTCTTTAAACTCACCAGAAGCAATCAAATCATTAGAGACACGGGCAACTACAAATTGTGTTCAAAACAGAAATGTTTTGCTTTAATGGGGCACGGTGGTGCGGCTGGGAGAGCCCCTGCTTCACAGCGCCAGAGACCCGGGTTCGATCCTGACCTCTGGTGCGTGAAATTTGCACATACACGCCAATTCGCTGGATGTTTTCAAGAGAGAGTTAGATACAGCTCTTAGGGCTAACGGAATCGAGGGATATGGGGAGAAAGCAGGAACGGGGTACTGATTTAGGATGATCCGCCAAGATCATATTGAATGGCGGTGCTGCCTTGATGAGCCAAATGGCCTCTGCCTGCACCTATTTTCTATGGTTCTATGTTTCCATGTTCTCCCTGTGACAAACTGGATTTCCTTCCGGGTGCTCCGGGTTCCTCCCACATCCCAAAGGCGGCTGGTTTGTTGGTAAATTGGCCCTCTGTAAAATTGCCCCTGGTGTGGCGGGAATGCGTGGGAAAGTGGGATAGCATAGAACTAGTGTGGACGGGCAATCGGTTGTTGGCGATTAATTACTCTGTGGGAAGGTGGGCCTGTTTCCATGCTGTTTCTTGCAATCAATCGATCAATTCATTTTGGGTTAAAGAACATTCATCAGGTATTAACATTCCAGCAACCCCCCAGTTCGATCGATATATTAATAACGTCTAGTGTCATGATTAGGCTAATCTAAGCAACGCAAAGAGCTGGAGGAACTCAACCAGTCAGGCAGCATCTGTGGAGGATAGAAACAAGGAACTGCAGATGCTGGATTACCAAAGAGATAAAATGCTGGAGTAACTCAACAGGTACAAAAGAATGTTCAAGAGGGAACTGCAGATGCTGGAAAATCGAAGGTAGACAAAATTGCTGGGGAAACGCAGTGTCTATGGAGCAAAGGAAATATTTCCTTTGCTCTTAAGGGGTTGGACAGGCTAGATGCAGGAAGATTGTTCCCGATGTTGGGGGAGTCCAGAACAAGGGGTCACAGTCTAAGGATAAGGGGGAAGTCTTTTAGGACCGAGATGAGGAAAACATTTTTCACACAGAGAGTGGTGAGTCTCTGGAATTCTCTGCCACAGAAGGTCATTGAGGCCAGTTCATTGGCTATATTCAAGAGGGAATTGGATGTGGCTCTTGTGGCTAAAGGGATCAGGGGGTATGGAGAGAAGACAGGTACGGGATACTGAGTTGGATGATCAGCCATGATCATATTGAATGGCGGTGCAGGCTCGACGGGCCGAATGGCCTACTCCTGCACCTATTTTCCTATGTTTCTATTCGATGTTTCTCCAGCAATTTTATCTAGGTACAAAAGAAGACAGTCTGAAGAGGTGATCCCGACCCATAACATCACCTATCCATGTCCTCCAGAGATGCTGCTTGACCCACTGAATTTAGTTGAGAGATACATCGTGGAAGCAGGCCCTTCGGCCCACCATTCGCACTAGTTCTATGCTGTCCCACTTTCCATACACACAAGGAGCAATTTACAGAGGGGCCCATTAACCTACAAACCCGCACGTCTTTGGGATGTGGGAGGAAACCTGAGGCCCCGGATGAAACCCACACGGTCACAGGGAGAACGAGCAAACTTCACGCAGACAGCACCCGAAGTGGGGATCGAACCCGGGTCTCCAGCACTGTGAGACACCCTCTGCACTTTTAGAGATAGAGCATGGAAGCAGGTTCACTAGCCCTCCAAGTACACTTTGACCATTGAACACTCATTCATATTAGTTTTATGTTATCCCAATTTTCTCATCAACACCATAGTCCAATTAACCTACAGTACAATGAACACTAATTACAGTCCAATTAACATCAGTCTTATTAACCTCCAAATACGAATGTTTAGTTAATTAGTGTAGAGATACAGTGTGGAAACTGTACCCTGCAGGTACAGCAGGCAGTGAAGAAAGCTAATCGAATGTTGGCCTTCATAACAAGAGGATTTCAGTACAGGAGTAAAGAGGTTCTTCTGCAGCTGTATAGGGCTCTGGTAAGACCACATCTGGAGTATTGTGCACAGTTTTGATCTCCTAATTTGAGGAAGGACATCCTTGTGATTGAGGCAGTGCAGCATAGGTTCACGAGATTGATCCCTGGGATGGCGGGACTGTCATATGAGGAAAGATTGCAAAGACTAGGCTTGTATTCACTGGAGTTTAGAAGGATGAGGGGGGATCTTGTGGAAACATATAAAATTATAAAAGGACTGGACAAGCTAGATGCAGGAAAAATGTTCCCAATGTTGGGCGAGTCCAGAACCAGGGGCCACGGTCTTAGAATAAAGGGGAGGTCATTTAAGACTGAGGTGAGAAAAACCTTTTCACCCAGAGAGGTCTCCACTGCCCTCTGTGGCAGGGAATTCACCCAGAGAGGTCTCCACTGCCCTCTGTGGCAGGGAATTCACCCAGAGAGGTCTCCACTGCCCTCTGTGGCAGGGAATTCACCCAGAGAGGTCTCCTATGGTGGTGAGAGGTCACGAAAGAGTCGTAGCGTCTTTCTGGTCGCCGCTGATTTTTCAACATGTTGAAAATCTCGGCGACCTACCTCGGGAGCCGGCAGTCGCCTGTAAAGGTGGGACAGGCACTAGCGTGTCGTCGTGTGGCTGAGGGCGTGAATGGTATGAGGAGCGTCGCAGGCAGCTTGAAAGATGATCCAGCTGTAGTAGCTGGTGCCACAGTGCTGAATACCGCTCGCGACTCACTCACCTGTTCTGTATTAATCCCATCATTGTTGCTGGAAAGCTCCCTCAGTAGCAAATCTGTCTGCATTTAGGATCCAGTGCTCGGGTGATTGGCACCACTCCAATATCCTGTGGGCCATCGTTTCTGGTTACTGGTGTCTGAATCTCTTTAACCGAGTCTGGGGTATTCCTTCACCGATTTGGATGGGGGTTGGGGAGGCATTTTGCTGCCTTCCTTTCTCTCCAGTTTAGTCGGAAGGATCATGCAACAGAACATTGTTTCACTGGCGAATGACTGGTTTATTATCGTGTCGGAAGGAACTGAAGATGCCGATTCACTAAAGCCCCTGTCCCACTTTCACCACCTAATTGGCGACCTCTGCCGAGTTTGCCCTTGGCTCATACTCGCAGCATGGTCGCCACGAGGTCGTAGAAGGTCTTCGTAACTCTTCCTCACGCTCGTGAGTGGAATCCGCGTACTCGTGGCCTCAAGTACGAGATCGCGCCGTTTTTTTTCCAGCCTAATGAAAAATGTCCACGAGTTTTAAAAAAAAAGGTCGGCATGGAAAAATTAATACTTTTTACTCGTAGGCGGGTCATAGGTCGGTAACTGGCCCTAGGAAAAAAATGCAAACGTGACATAATTTTATCCTGTGATCATTTTCCACTTGTAGCCAGTCTAGTTGGTCTTAGGTGTGGAAGACTGAGGCGAGGGGGGGGGGGGGGGGGGGTCGTAGGAGGTCGTAGACATAGACGTAGGAGTCTTTTACTTCGGCGAGTCAACACGACCTTGACATTTTTTTCAAGTCATCTAAGGTCTTCTAAACGCATCGATTAGGTCGTCCAAGTGGGACAGCCCCTCAATAATGCTGGACAAACCCAGCGGGACAGGCAGCATCTTTGGATAGAGGGAATTTGTGATGCTTCTCCAGACTGTCGATCTTCAATTTATTATTCTCAGGCTTTTCTTTAGTCTTTTAGACGAGACTTTAGAGATGCAGCGTTGAAACAGGCCCTTCGGCCCACCGAGTCCGTGCCGACCGGCGCTCCCCGCACATTAACATGATCCTACACACACCAGGGACAATTCACGATTTTTACCGAAGCTAATTAACCTACAAACCTGTATGACTCTGGAGGAAACCGGAACACCTGGAGTAAACCCACGGGGAGGACGTGCAAACTCCCCATAGACAGCACCCGTGGTCAGGATTGAACCCGGGTCACTGGCGCTGTAAGGCAGCAACTCTACCGATGAGCCACCATAGACACATAGAGGCGTAGCAACTGCAGATATGGTTTACAAATATAGGCACAGAGTGCTGGAGTAACTCAGCGGGTCAGGCAGCATCTCTGCAGAACATAGATAGGTGTGCTGCCCATTAGCCTGATGGTTTTTGGCAAGAATCCACTCGTGAACCTGGACATTGTAGTTCGTATTCCATATTGGTTGCTGTTGAACTCATTAAGTCTACGTTGACTGCTGGTACAATCCAATCAATAGGTTTCATCTTTTCTTCCGAAGATACCTTCTGCCCCGAGTTAATGCTGTTGGTCTAAGTTCAGTTTAGTGTACCACATACACCGAGGTACAGTAACAAGCATTTTTATTGCGTACTATCCAGTCAGTGGAAAGACTATACATTTATATAAAAGGACCGGACAGGCTAGATGCAGGAAATATGTTGGAGTAACTCAGCGGGTCAGGCAGCATCTCTGGAGAACGTGATTAGGTGATATTTTGGGTCTCTGGCCCTTCTTCCTCTTATTGCCGCGTGTACCAAAAAGCATCATCAAACCTTCTATCATGTTGTCTCACATGTCTGAATACCCGGGTGTTGCTCTCATTTAAGTTTAGGTTTATGATTGTCCCCTGTACCGAGGTACAGAGAAAAGGGGCACAAAGTGCTGGAGTAACTCAGCGGGTCAGGCAGCATCTCCCCGCTACCTTCAGGTAGAAGGTACAGGAGCCTGAAGGCTGCAACAACCAGGTTCAGGAATAGCTACTTCCCCACAGCCATCAGGCTATTAAACCTGGCTCGGACAAAACTCTGGACATTAATAACCCATTATCTGTTATTTGGACTTTATCAGTTTATTTATTCATGTGTGTATGTATTTATACAATGGTATATGGACACACTGATCTGTTTTGTAGTCAATGCCTACTATGTTCTGTTGTGCTGAAGCAAAGCAAGAATTTCATTGTCCTATAACGGACCCATGACAATAAACTCACTTGATCTTGAACATAGAAACATAGAAAATAGGTGCAGGAGTAGGCCATTTGGCCCTTCTAGCCTGCACCGCCATTCAATATGATCATGGCTGATCATCCAACTCAGTATCCTGTACCTGCCTTCTCTCCATACCCCCTGATCCCTTTAGCCACAAGAGCCACATCTAACTCCCTCTTAAATATAGCCAACGAACTTGCCTCAACTACCTTCTGTGGCAGAGAATTCCACAGATTCACCACTCTCTGCGTGAAAAATGATTTTCTCATCTCGGTCCTAAAAGACCTCCCCGTTATCCTTAAACTGTGACCCCTTGCTCTGGACTTCCCCAACATTGGGAACAATCTTCCTGCATCTGGCCTGTCCAACCCCTTAAGAATTTTGTATGCCTCGGGCTTTCTGTACGTCTCAACATAGATAGGTGATGTCTCAGGTCGGCACCTTCTTCACACTGATTTGTGATCAGTGAAAATCTGCATGCTATCCAAACCGATCCGATACACCATACAATCAATTAAAACTCAAGTACAACCGGCAAAGCTAAAGGGATGATACAAAGTGCAGAATGGAGTTCTCAGCATCCATTCCAGAGAATAACAGGCCCCTTTGGCCCAGCAAGTCCCTGTGGAATATCAGCGATCTGTTATGGTTAAAAATCAACTGCATTCTTGAGGTTATGGAATACCAATTGAATCTGCACGACTTTCTTAAATTAAGTCATTCACTACCAAAGCAGTTGACTGTGTAAAACAATTAGATTTTTACGGTTTAATGCAGTTAATATATATCATAAATGTATGATGCATTCCTAATACTCATTTTAAATAGCAGCGAGGTCATACTGTGCTAAACCCTTGCTTTCCCAGTGTTTAAGCTCATCCATATCCCCTGAGGAAGAAGGGTTATACTTCATAAATATAATCTGAGTGAACTTTGCAAATCACTGTAGAACTTTGAATTTTCCACTTCATTCCATTTGTCTGAGATTTTCAAGATTTAGATGTGGAAGCGCTGAAACTAATGGATTCAAGAGAGAGTTAGATATAGCTCTTAGGGCTTACGGAATTAAGGGATATGGGGAGAAAGCTGGAATGGGTGACTGATTTTGGATGATCAGCCATGATCATATTAAATGGTGGTGCTGGCTCGAAGGGCCGAATGGCCTACTCCTGCACCTATTTTCTATATTTCATAACTGTTACTGTATGTCATGTTGGACAGTCTAGATGCAGGAAGATTGTTCCCGATGTTGGGGAGGTCCAGAACAAGGGGTCACAGTTTAAGGATAAGGGGGAAATAAATCCTTTAGGGCTGAGATGAGAAGGACTTTTTTCACACGGAGAGTGGTGAGTCTCTGGAACTCTCTGCCACAGAGGGTAGTTGAGGCCAGTTCATTGGCTATATTTAAGAGGGAGTTAGATGTGGCCCTTGTGATTAAAGGGATCAGGGGGTATGGGGAGAAGGCAGGTACGGGATACTGAGTTGGATGACCAGCCATGATCATATTGAATGGCGGTGCAGGCTTGAAGGGCCGAATGGCCTACTCCTGCACCTAATTTCTATGTTTCTATGTCATGTATGTATGTCATGTTGTTACTTGTGGGTGGAGCACCAAGGCAAATTCCTTGTATGTGAATACTTGGCCAATAAACGTACTTACTTACTTATTTCAATGTTTGCGATCTTCCAGTCAGGGGGAGTTCTTCCATCTCGGGGCGGCACGGTGGCGCAGTGGTAGATTTGCTGCCTTAACAGCGCCAGAGACCCGGGTTCGATCCTGACCATGGGTTCTGTCTGTGTGGAGTTTGTACGTTCTCCCTATGACCTCGTGTGTTTTCTCCGAATGCTCCGGTTTCCTCTCACACTCCAAGCACTTAGTACTTAACGTAGCCTCACCAACGTCTTATACAACCACAACAAGACTGCCCAACTTGCTTACTCAATATCCAATAATATGATCTTGGCCTCTTGTGTGAATGTGCGAATGTATCGTGAGATTTTTACTGAACGGAACACAAAGAAGGAATTTCACTGGGCAGTAAGATACCAGTAAACCATTGCAACTCCTGCTGTCTGATACCAAGAGATGTGTCGGAAGGAACTGCAGATGCTGGTTTACAAACAAAAACACACAAAGTGCTGGAGTGACCCAGCAGGTCAGGCAGCATCTCTGGAGAACTGTCGGCAATGTTTCCAGTCAGGACCCTTCTTCAGACTGAAGAGGGGAAGAGGGAGAATAGAGGTATGAAAATGCACGGGGAACAAAATGAACGAAATGCTTGCAAATCAAAGCCACAAACCAAGATATGGAGGGATATGGACCAAACGCGGGCAGGTGGGACTAGTGTAGCTGGGACATTGTGAGCCGGTGTGGGCAAGTTGGGCCGAAGGGCCTGTTTCCACACCGTATCACTCTCCGACGATCAAGGCAAGGTGGAACCCACAATGGTCCATTGTTGGCTGTGGAAGAGGTGATGACAAGGGGATACAAACAGGGAAACTGAGCAAGATTACGCTGGGACACCAGGAGATGACGTGTTGACTATTGGATCCAGAGGGAGACAGATTGAGAGTTTAAAAAATATATGAGCTGCTTTTCCCTCGGGAAACTTTCTGCTTCCTGAGCCTATGTAGGAGTTGGACAAGTTTAGAGATATTTCCACTGATAGGGGAAGGGAATATGGGATGAAGGGTCTATTTTGAATTAAATTCTTGCCCTCGGGTCAAGTGCAGTTTTGTTCGCTGTGGAATAAAGCCTTTTGTCTTTAGTCCTGCCAACTCTTAATAATGCTCCCTTTCAAAGCGGTCAATTATCAAGTGGGGCTTTCCCAGATCCATGGTGCATGGAAATATCACAGAATGTGCGGATCAGCTCGCTACTTGGAATAAACTTTCAGAAGCATTAAAGAATGGTGCCAATCTCAACATTGATTTTAATTTAAAAATATGATCTTGCAAATCTGAAAAGCACCACGGGCTTGGGGTACAAAATGTGGTTGTCCACTTTTTGTTTAGATTAGACATACAGCGCAGAAACGGGCCCATTGGCCCAACGAGTCCATCCCGACCAACAATCCCCGCACACTAAAGGGCCCGTCCCACTTGGGCGTCATTTGCACGTCATTTACGCGTCACGACGCAAGATGCACGCATGGTGCATATTACACGTGCATGGTGACGTAGGCAGCGATGCATGGTCGCGCGTGGTGACCAGGATTTTGGGATGTACAAAATCGTTGCGCACCATCTGCGTGACGTGCAAATGACGCACAAGTAAGACAGGCCCTTAACGCACACTAGGGACATCTATTTTACATTTACACCAAGCCAATTAACCTACAAACCTGTACGTCTTTGGAGTGTGGGAGGAAACCGAAGATCTCGGAGAAAACACATGGGGAGAACGTACAGACAGCACCCGTAGTCAGGATCGAAGCCGGGACTCTGGCGCTGTGAGGCAGCAACTCTACCGCTGCGCCACCTTGTAAATGTTACCGGTTGAATAAGGTGATGTGAGGTGGATATGTATTTAATTGGAATTCAAGACATTGGATCTTGAAGTATTAATGTCTCGAAAACATAGATCACAAAACCAAACATGATTTTGGAGGGTTTATTTGTGGTGATATTTTGGTCCAAGCATCGGTCTCCAAATTCTTCAGATGCATTTAAATCTGTTTTCTTTTGAAAGCTTTGATCAGCTGAATTGGCCAAGATAGGAAGGTCTTGACCCGAAACGTCACTCATTCCTCTCTAGTGATGCTGGTTATACACCGACGATAAACACAAAATGCTGAGTTAAGGGCCTGTCCCACTTGGGCGTCATTTACACAACCTCGTTTACGCGACATCGTTTACGCCTTATGCGCGCACGACGTAAGCAGTGAAGCGCGGTCACACAAGGCGCGTGAGGAAACGGACCCTTTGGCCCACCCAGTCCGCACCGACCAGCGATCCCCGCACAGTAAAGGGGCTGTCCCACTGTATGACGATTTCGGGGCGTGCAAAATCTTCGCGCGTGACGCGCAAATGACACCCATGTGGAACAGGCCCTTTACTCCAGCATTTAGTGTCTATCTTCGGTGTATAACCAACACCTGCAGTTCCTTTCTACACTTTAATTGGCCAACCCGGGCTGAATATCCCGCCCTTAAGTAGGTCATGGTCTGATGAGGTAGACACAAAAATCTGGAGTAACTCAGCGGGATATTCAGACTCAGACAGCATCTCTAGAGAGAAGGAATGAGTGACGTTTCGGGTCGAGACCCTTCTTCAGACTGATTAGGGACAGGACAAACTCCTCTGTCAGGGCATTGAGGGTGGCACGGTGGCGCAGCGGTAGAGTTGCTGCCTCACAGTGCCAGAGACCCGGGTTCCATCCTGACTACCGGCACTGTCTGTACAGAGTTTGCACGTTCTCCCCGTGACCTGATTGTGTTTTCTCCAAGATCTTTGGTTTCTTCCCACACTCCGAAAGTACAGGTTTGTAGGTAAATTGGCTTGGTGTAAATGTAAATTGTCCCTAGTGTGTGTAGGATAGTGTTATGGGGCTGTCCCACTGTCCCGAGCTAATTCAAGAGTTCTCCCGAGTTTTCCCTGATTCGAACTCTGAGATTTACGGTAATAGCCGCTCGTAGGTACTCGGGGCTCTCGTGGACATTTTTCAACATGTTGAAAAATCTTCATGAGTCTTCACGAGCTTACCGCGTTTCCCGAGTACCTGCCGTTAGTGTTACGAGCCGCTAAGAGACGTCCCCGAGCTCCGACGTACCCGCTACGTACATTCTATGTACGTTACCACGAGTTTGATTTTTTTTTTAAACTCGGGAGAGCTCTTGAATTACCTCGTACAGTGGGACAGCCCCTTTACTGTGCGGGGATCGCTGGTCGGCGCGGAATCTGTGGGCCAAAGGGCCTGTTTACTCACTGTATTTTTAAAAACTAAGGGAGACAAACTTAGCACCTTCTCAGTCCTGATAGTTTCGAGATAGAGCACAGAAATAGGCCCTTCAGCCCACCGAGTCCGCACCGACCAGCGATCCCCACACACTAACACTATCCTACACACACTAGGGACAATTTACTATGAAACAATTTTTTACCAAAGCCAACTAGCCTACAAACTATGTCTGTGGAGTGTGGGAAAAACCGGAGCGCCCGGAGAAATCTCACACAGGTCACGGGGAGAACGTATAAACTCCCTACAGACAGCATCCGTAGTCGGGGTGGAACCCGGGCCTCTGGTGCTGTAAGCAGCAACTCTACCGCTGCGCCACCGTGCCACCCATGGTGAACGCCCAAGAGACGAGGCTAAGCCCATTCTGCCCCACATCACATTGTAGCTCATTCAAACCTCATGGTCTGAAAGATAGTCTGCTCCACAGCGAAATCTCCTCAAGGTGTGTCTACTTTGAAGATGTTCTCCTCCTCTCTCCGTTCTTTTCCCTGTTAGCTGTGGGCCCTTTGTCAACGTTACATTTTTGCGTATCTTTCATTCATTTGTTCTATATCTCTCTACATCACCATCTAGATCACTCGTTTCCCTTTCCCCCCCACTCTCAGTCTGAAGAAGGGTCTCGACCCGAAAGGTCACCCTATTCCTTCCCTCCAGAGATGCCACCTGTCCCGCTGAGTTACTCCGGCATTTTGTGTCTATCTTCAGTTTAAACCAGCATCTGCAGTTCCTTCCGACACACTTTAGCCTCCGTCGTGTTGTTTTTGGCCTTGGGTCGAAGCTCAAAAAATCCCTGTGACTTGCTTGCCAAATCCTAACATAGAACCAGCAGAGTGTGTACTGAAAAGGCCCTTTGACCACAGGGAGGTTACGCAAATGAGAACAAGGCTCCCATGAGTTTAGAAGAATGAGAGGTGGTCTCATTGAGAAATATAACTGGTGCAAAATTAGGTTAGTTTTATTTGGAGATGCAGCATGGAAACAGGAACTTTGGACCAAGGTTAATTCCCGGGATGGCGGGACTGTCATATGCTGAGAGAATGGAGCAGCTGGGCTTGTACACTCTGGAGTTTAGAAGGATGAGAGGGGTTCTCATTGAAACTTATAAGATTGTTAAGGGCTTGGACAAGCTAGAGACAGGAAACATGTTCCTGATGTTGGGGGAGTCCAGAGTCAGGGGCCACAGTTTAAGAATAAGGGGTAAGCCATTTAGAACGGAGACAAGGAAACACTTTTTCTCACAGAGTGGTGAGTCTGTGGAATTCTCTGCCTCAGGAATTCTCTGGGCGGCGGAGGGGGGAGAGAGGGAGGGGGGGGGGGGGGGGGGGTGAAGGGTGATGGCAGATGGAGAGATGGAAAGATGGTGGGAAAAACGGGAGTACAGGGAAAAGTTGAACCAGTTGTCATCTAATTGAATGACAACACTTGTTCAAGGGACCAATTGGGGGAGAGTTCCTTTCACAGCGTGTGGGAAGTCTAGTCAGGGGTAAAGTTGTGGGGAGGGCAGGAGTGTTGAGAACGTGGGGGTCGTGGATACTGACAGTAACTCACTCACCGCTGCCGCAGCGCTCCGGGCACCGCCGCACTGTAGCCGGGGATAGAAGCAGCTCGGGGAGCTGCAAGCGGCCGCCGGTAGCCGACAGCAGAACTGGCCGCCACTTCAGCGCCTTCTGCTGGCCCGCTCACCTCTGGCAGTGCTCTCCGTCTGAACACCTGTCAACTGCCGCTCGCTCATGTCAGCCGCTTCCTGCAAATCCTTAAATTCCCACAACCGAGTAACCTCAACCTGAACCTGAACAGCGAGGCCAGCGAGTGGCAGGGGAGGTTTTTAGACGGAGAGCTGCCAGAGGTGAGCGGAGGCCAGCAGAAGGAGCTAAGGTGGCGGCTGGTTCTACTCTCCGGCCCGGCGGCCGCTCAGCCACCGGAGCTATTTCTCCCCTCCGGCCTCAATGCAGTGGCATTGCACGCCTCCGTGCAAGGAGCGTCGCAAGTGGCATTATCCCGATCCCCTCCTTCACAGCATTCGTGCCCTCCCCGCAACTCCCCGGGCCAGACTCCCCAAACGCTGTGAAAGGAGCTCTTCCCACCCACCCCCACACCCCGGGAAATACGGTATTTAAAAACATCACCAAATGAAATGTACTTACCACATCATTGGGACACAAGCTCCATTCTTCTCTCCCTGTTTCCAAAGATACACTTAAAATAATGCCAATCCATATTTGAAAACCCCACCAAGAAACCAGCGCTGCGCATGTGCAGTAGGCTGCTGTGCATGAGCAGTGCTGCAAAGGCAGAATTTCAGCTGCCTTCAGCCCCGCTTGAAATTGACGCTTGAAGCAGCGCTGACGGCACGTAGGCTGCACAGAGCTTCCCGTGTTACAAGCGCTATGGATGAAAGGCACGGAGAATTATGCCAACCAAGAGATCGGTCTCTTACATAGGCATCATTCGCCCATGCCTTTACTATTTATATTTGGTAATGACTATATTATAATTTTTTGTCAGGGCAGGCAGTGCCTACCTTGCCTACCCTGACGGCACGTGCCTGGTGCACGTCGAGTTGATTGCATTAGTCGAAGCAGGGCGGACCACGTGAAGGTTGCAATCTTCCACCCCAACAGAGAGTGGCGAGTCTGTGGGATTCCCTGCCTCAGAGGGCGGTGGAGGCCGGTTCTCTGGATGCTTTCAAGAGAGAGCTAGATAGGGCTCTTAAAAATAGCGGAGTCAGGGGATATGGGGAGAAGGCAGGAACGGGGTACTGATTGGGGATGATCAGCCATGATCACATTGGATGGCGGTGCTGGCTGGAAGGGCCGAATGGTCTACTCCTGCAACGATTGTCTATTGTCTATTGTCTATTGTCCCACCAAGCCCACGGCGTCCATCGATTATAGGTCCATAATCCCTCTGTGTTATCGCACTTTCACATCCACCCCTGACAAACTTGGGGCAATTTTTACAAGAGGCCAATTAACCCACAATCCCGCACGTCTTTGGGATGTGGGAGGAAACCGGAGCACCCGGAGGGAAACCCCGCGCGGTCACGGGGAGAACGTGCAAACTCCACATAGACAGCACCGGCTGGTGAATCTGTCGAAATCATTGCCACAGAAGGCTGTGGAGGCCAAGTCATTGGGTATTTTAAAAGGGGACATTGATAGATTCTTGATTAGTACGGGCGTCTGGTGTTATGGGGAGAAGGCAGGAGAATGGAGTTGAGAGGGAGGTATAGATCCACAGTGATTGAATGGTGGAGTAAACTTGATGGGCTGAATGGCCTAATTTTGCTCCTATGTCTTATGATCTTAAGAAACTCAGCCCAATAAGAAGCTGAAGACACACTCGTGAATATTAGCAGGCACGATTAGAGACAAGCCGAAAGGTTTGAATGACTGAATGATGGCATTGACTGGATGGGCCGAATGGCCTAATTCTGCTTCTATAACTTGTGAATTATACATGATTACAATCAAGCTGTCACAGATAAAAGATAAAAGGCACAACATTTACTGCAAGATTACGTTTGATTAAAGGTGCGGGTGTGTTTGCGTGTGAGCATGCGTGTGTGTGTGTACATGTGTATCAGTGCCACTTGTGTCCCCCAAGGGTTGACCACCCGTGTACATCGAATGTTCCCACACGTTCCCCGAGGCTGAGTCCCATCCCCGGTGTACGGGATGCCCAGACCATCACACAAACCAACCTCCCTTCCACTGACTCCATCTACACCTCACGCTGCCTCGACAAGGCCAGCAGCATCATCAAGGACCAGTCCCACCCCGCCCACTCCCTCTTCTCCCCTCTCCCATCGGGCAAGAGGTTTAACTTAGTTTAGAAATACAGCACGGAAACAGACCCTTCGGCCCACCGAGTCCGCGTCGACCAGCGATCCCCGCACATTAACACCATCTTACACAAACTAGGGACAATTTACATTTATACCAAGCCAATTAGCCTACAAATCTATACGTCTTTGGAGTGTGGGATGAAATCGAAGATCTTGGAGAAAACCCATGCAGGTCAGGGGGAGAACGTACAAACTCTGTACAGACAGCACCCGTAGTCGGGATCGAACCCGGGTCTCCGGCGCTGCCAGCGCTGTAAGGCAGCAACTCTACCGCTGCGCCACCGTGCTTGGTGGAAAAGTGTGAAAACGTACATCTCCGGATTCAGAGACAGTTTCTTCCCAGCTGTTATCAGGCAACTGAACCATCCACAGTGTTTAACAACCATCCACGACTTTGGTGGCCCTCGGCTATCTTTGATCGAACTTTGCTGGCTTAACCTTGCACTAAACATTATTCCCTTATCGTGTATCTACGCACTGTAAAATGGCTCGGTTGTAACCATGTATTGTCTTTCCGCTGACTGGTTAGCACGCAACAAAAAGCTTTTCACTGTACCTCGGTACACGTGACAATAAACTAAACTGATACTGATCTGAGCTGCACGGGGAGTAGCTGAATCTAATGAGGGTGCTTGTGATTCCTTGCAGAGAACGCGGTCGATATCCTGCAGGTGCTGAACCTCCAGGACACCACAGAAGGAGTCGTGAACGTGGCAGGATTCTGCACACAGCGGAAAGGCTCTGAAGACACTGACTTTGCACTCCGGGTGGAAAACAAGACACACTTCACCGCTCTAACCACGCAGTTATATCCAGGTATGTTCATCTCCTGAAAGATGCACCCTATTGGTACTTTGCCTGTTCCTGCAGTGAACCAAGCCCCAGATAGAACAATGAAATCCTTACGGTAGACAAACATGCTGGAGAAACTCAGCGGGTGAGGCAGCATCATCTGCAGCTCCTTCTTAAACAAAATAAAATTCTTACGTACAGCACAACAAGATAGTACTCTGTAAACAATATAACAAATGAGAAGAAAATGTTCAGTGTATATGTAAATACATATATAGAAAATAGTTGCAGGAGTAGGCCGTTCGGCCCTGCGAGTCTGCACCGCTATTCAATATGATCATGGCTGATCATCCAACTCAGTATCCTGTACCTGCCTTCTGATCCCAAGGGTCACATCTAACTCCCTCTTAAATATAACCACTGAACTGGCCTCAACTACCCTCTGTGGCAGAGAACCAGTGGATGTGTTATATCTGTATATGTGTGTATATATGCATATATATGTATATATATACATATATGTGTGTGTGTATATATATTATGTATGTATATATATATATATATATATATATATACATATATATACATACACACACACACATACACACATATACATATATATATATATATATATATATACACACACACGATACGATAAAACTTTATTTATCCCAGGAGGGAAGTTGATCTGCCAACAGTCATAATACACACAAAATACATGAAACATGAAATTAAAGTGACGAGTGGGAAGGATTGGGGATGTGCAAAGATTGGGGAGGGGTGGGGTGGGGTGGGGGGGGTGAGAGAGGGGAGTCAGTCTCAGTCTACCCCACGACAGAAGGGGGAGGAGTTGTCCAGTTTGATAGCCACAGGGATGAAGGATCTCTTGTGGCGTTCTGTGCTGCATCTTGGTGGGACCAGTCTGTTGCTGAAGGTGCTCCTCAGGTTGACCAGTGTGTCATGGAGGGGGTGAGCTGTATTGTCCAGGATGCTCCGCAGTTTGAGGAGCATCCTCCCCTCTAAGACCAACCTCCCATGAATCCAACTCCAACCCCGCCCCCAGGACGGAGCCAGCCTTCCTGATGAGTTTGTGTATTTGTATGTGTGTATACTGTATGTACATATATGTGTGTATATATATATATACATATGTGTGCATATATTTAAGCACACGTGCACATATATGTGTGTGTGTATATATACATACAAGGATACAAGGAATATACGCATGCACACGCATATACCCAAATATATTTGTACAGTACACACACATATGTGTGCATATATAAGCACATGTGCACATATATGTGTGTGTGTATATATACATGCACACGCCTATACACAAATATATATGTACAGTATACACAAACATACACATGGCCGAACGGCCTAATTCTGCTCCGCTAACTAATGAGCTTTGCCGGGGCAATATGTGAGGCAGAGTTGTGAAGGCACAGTGTTTTATTCCACTCATGTTCTCTCTCTCGCTGCAGATGGAAACTTCCCTGAGAACTTCTCCATCCTAACGACACTGAAGGCCAAGAAAAACGCCCAGTTTTTCCTGCTGTCGGTGTACAACGACCAGGGCATCCAGCAACTGGGTGTGGAGATTGGCCGCTCTCCCGTCTTTCTGTACGAGGACCAGACGGGGAAACCCACACCAGAGGATTACCCCATCTTCAAAAAAATCAACCTGTCCGATGGCAAGTAAGTCCCTCCATCCAGCTCTTGAGTCGGGGAGTCACGAACCGGACCACACGGGTCTAAGATTTAGTTTAGTTTAGATTAGAGATACAGCGTGGAAACAGGCCCTTCGGCCCACTGGGTCCGCGCAGACCAGCGATCCCCGCACACTAACACTATCCCACACACACTAGGGACAATTTTTACATTTACCAAGTCAATTTACCTGCAAACCTGGACGTCTTTGGAGTGTAGGAGGAAACCGGAGATCTCGGAGAAAACCCATGCAGGTCACGGGGGGAGAACGTACAAACTCCGTACAGACAGCACCCGTAGTCGGGATCGAACCCGGGTCTCTGACGCTGCAAGCGCTGTAAAGGCAACAACTCCACCGCTGCGCCACCGTAAGGTTAGAGGAGATAGATTGAATATTTGGTAGTTTATTATTGTCATGTGTACTAAGGTTCGGTGAAAAGGTTTTTTGATGCGTGCGACCAATAGACTTTGCAGATACAGCGCAGAAGCCAGCTCTTCGGCCCATCAGGTCCGTGCTGGCCTTGCATAATGACGCCAATAACGGCGGCGTCTGCATGTGTAATGTGTGCAAAAAGAATTTCACTCTGCAGATGAAGTACAAGTGTATAGGATTAGTACACCGAGACAAAATACAGGTTTTGGAGCCATTTTCAAGTCCAAGTTGTTATCCATTTATAAGTCAGAGGACATAGGTTTAAGGTGAAGGGGAAAGATTTAATAGGAATCTGAGGGCTAATGTTTTGACACAAAGGGTGGTGGGTGTATGGAACGAGCTGCCAAAGGAGGTAGTTGAGGCTGGGACTGTCCCAATGCTTAAGAAACAGTTAGACAGGTACATGGATAGGGCAGGTTTGGAGGGATATGGGCCAAGCGCAGGCAGGAGGGACTAGTGTAGCTGGGACATGTTGGCCGGTGTGGCCATGTTGGGCTGAAGGGTCTGTTTCCACGCTGTATCACTCTGTGACTCTTTGACGATCAAGAACCTTGTATTGAGTAAGTAAGTAAGTTTATTGGCCAAGTATTCACATACAAGGAATTTGCTTTGGTGCTCCACCCACAAGTAACAACATGACATACAGTGACAGTTACGAATGACTCAGCGTCAAGTAATAGCTGTGGGTGGTTGTGCCGCACTGCTGCCTCAACCTCTGTGGTGCTGCAGTGTCGAGGCCTTCAGGAGCGTCTGCCTGGTCCGATGAGTCTACATCCGTCGCTGGTGGTTTGTGTCTTGCAGGTGGCACCGGCTGGGAATCAGTGTGGAAGGGAAGAACGTCACGTTGGTCGTTGACTGTGACCAGCGGATCACCGAGCGACTGGCCAGGAGCGACAACCCCGTGGTCGACACCAATGGCGTGCTGGTCTTTGGCACCAGGATCCTGGATGAGGAAGTGTTTGAGGTTAGTGGGGGGGCACATCAGCTTTGGGTTCACATCTGGCTCCTCCTCACTCGAGTCCATCGCTCGAGGTGACGGTACGGTGGGAGGCGCAGCGGTTGAGTTGCTGCTTTAAGGGCCTGTCCCACTTGCATGCGATTGCGTGCGTTTGGCGAGACCAAACGGAAGCGGAGTTCACGCTAATTTCATGCGTGACGTCATTTGCGTCATGCTCACCAATTAGCTGGGCAGGAGGCGGGCCGACTGAATTTGGGCGTCGCACGGCGTCGGGCGGTGACATCACCGCGCAACGCCACGCGCTAGGCGTACGCCATCAAGACACTGTGTACGACCGCAATGCACCTGCGTTCCGACAGGCCGTTGGCGCGCGAAGATTTTGGCCACTGCACGAATTTCAGAGCCCCGCGCGATGTCGGGACCAGCCCCGCACAACTCCGCGCTTCTAAGTGGGACTGGCCACACGCGACTATTCGGTGCCCGTACGCTTCAACCGAAATTTGCGAGCCAAGGTCACGTAAGTGGGACAGGCCCTTTAAGCCCCTGTCCCACTTAGGAGACCTAAACAGCAACCTCTGGTGACCTTACCCTCCATCCAAAAAAAAAAATCAAGGTCGAGGTGACCTGCAACCTCCTACCACCTCCCACGCATGTGTTGAAAACCTTCCTCAACTATGAAGAAAACCGGCTTCGACTAGACCTGCGACTAAAAAACTATCGATTTTTAAAAAGGCAACCTATTTTTAGTCGAGGCTGGTTTTAAACATGATGAAAAAATAGCAGCAACCTAGATGAAGCCTCGACCACGCGGAAACCACTTTTGACCATTAGGGAGAGTGACCAAAACCTCCGGTGACCTCATGGAAATCTCGGGTGGCGGGCAAGGTCACCAGAGGTTGCTGTTTAGGTCTCCTAAGTGGGACAGGGGCTTAACTCAGCGCCAGAGACAGCCTTTCACTGTACCTCGGTACACGTGACAATAAACTGAACTGAAACTGAGCGTCTCGATTACGAGCCGGCCACCCTGTCAGTCCCGCCACCCTGCACTGTCGGGGCCCAGTAAATGTGCACCGGCTTTTGTGGACAGAATGGGCTTCAATTAGATTCACGCTTGGGGTGACACAAAATAACCTGCAGGTGAAGATAACTTCATGGCAAATGTCCGCAGCCATCCCGTGTATTTATCCACCCCGCTACACAATGGCAGAAAATACAGTTTGCCTCAAAGTAATTCAACTTTTAATTCGTGTTCATCTCATCTCTTGCCTTTTGGCTGTGAGCTTGGCTCTGCTTTCCTCCCCTCTCCCCCCTCTCTCTCCCCTCTCTCCCCCCCCTCTCCCCCCCCCTCTCTCCCCCTCTCCCAGGAAGACAAGGTTCACTAGCATGTAGAAGGCTGCCTGCTCTGTGCCCGTTTCTCTGGAGGATAACAAAGTCAGGATCAAACGTGTCTGTTGGGCGCAGTCAGGCCGCGACTCTACCGCTGCGCCACCGTGACAACCTAAATCGTCCCATGTAAAGTGTGTCGGTCCGTGGCAGAATCCCGGGAGAGTGGACGGGAGGCCAGGAATAAGGGAATGATCATCGTGGACTCGGTAACCTGAAGGCCCCTGCTGCTGAGGGACTCCATGACCTGACTTAAAGTTAGGTATTTCACACCAAACGCCCTGGGGATCGCGGTGCTGATGTGAATTTTGTGGGAAAGAATGCAACTTTCCCAAACCCCTGCACTGTGAAGACATCGTTAATTGTGGCGAGGAGTTGGCTGGAGTTGCTCAGAGGCAGCATCTGGGATGTGAGAGGAAGATTTCCAAATTCCAAGCATGCGTCCACTTGTAGCAGAATGTCTTGGCCCACACTGACCAATTAGTTTTGGGAACCTTCAGAGCTATGGAACAGCAACACATTCAGTTTGGTGAAAAACTTGTCGTTTTGCCCAGGATTTAGTTCTGGGATTCAGGGATTGAATTATTTCCAGACAGACATAGAGCAAATACTTTTTTTTTTGGATATACCAATAAAAAACGGTATTTCTTTTAGTGCCAGGGCTGCATTCTAACACCCTGTTCAGGTGCTAAGATTTGGAAGTGTGTATTTCATGTCCTAGCCGCTATCAAATGAACACTTTCAATATGGTTAGCGTCACTTTTCGTTTTGGAGATTCATTGTGGAGACACGCGCGTCTTCAGATGATACTGGCTGAACATCCGTCCCCACTAGTTCCGTGTTATCCCACTTTCCCATCCGCTCCCGACACTAGGGACAATTTGCAGTGGCCATTTAGCCTACAGGCCTGTGCATCTTTCGAAAACCCACGCAGGTCACAGGGAAAATCTGTGAAGAGACCATCGTTCGATCCTGACTACGGGTGCTATCTGTACGGAGTTTGCACGTTCTCCCATTGACCGCATGGGTTTCCTCCAGATGCACAGGTTTCCTCCCACATCAGAAAGACGTGCGGGATTGTAGGTTAATTGGCTTTGGTGAAAACAAATGATATATTGTCCTTAGTGTGAAGGATAGCGTTAGTGTACGGGGTGATTGTTGGTCAGCACGGACTCGGTGGACCGAATGGCCTCATTCTGCACCAAAATCTTTTATGTTTAGTTTAGAGATACAGCGCAGAAGCCCAGCGAACCCGAGACGACCAGCGATCCCCGCACGCTCACGCAATCCTGGGCCAATTTACAATTTTTACCAAAGCCAACTAACCTACAAACCTGTTCGTCTTTGGAGTGTGGGAGGGAACCGGAGCATCCGGAGAAAACCTAGGCAGGTCACGGGGAGAACGTGCAAACTCCGTGCAGACAGCACCCGTGGTCAGGATCGAACCCCGGTCTCTGGCGATGTAATGCCCCTGTCCCACTTAGGAAACCTGAACGGAAACCTCTGGAGACTTTGCGCCCCACCCAAGGTTTCCGTGCGGTTCCCGGAGGTTTTTGTCAGGTTCCCGGAGGTTTTTCCCATTTTTTGAAATAATTGCCGGAACATAGAAGAAGCGGAAACCGCTTTTGACCATTGGGGAGACTGACAAAAACCTCCCGGAACCTCTGGGAACCTCCAGGAACCGCACGGAAACCTTGGGTGGGGCGCAAAGTCTCCAGTGGTTTCCGTTCAGGTTTCCTAAGTGGGACAGGGGCATTAGGCAGCAACTCTACCACCCTATGTTGCTAGGCTATGGCAGGGAACCTCCCTTGGGCAGTTCACCAGGACATGGTGTGCCCGTACTACGGGATTTTCTCCACCACGTTCCCACATGGGCTTCCAAAGAGGAACAATAGTCCTTGGCATCCCGCCGTCAGGAACAGCTGCTGCACTGAGAGGCGTGACCAACATCTGCATTGTTGGGAACTGGCCGATCAGAGTGGGATTAGGAGATTGGGAGTTTGATTTGGTTCCAGAGAAAAATATTTAAGTGAGGAGTTGCCTAATGCAAAGTTCCCAAGTCTGCACCAAGCACTCTGTAACCTCTCCACATTTAGTTTTAATCAATGAAACCGATAATGATTAATGCCGCAATACTGCGTGAAATTCCTGGCATCAACTGAGCGAGAATATTGATTTGTCTACCCAGTCCCCAAACTCTACAACCTTTGAGGCAAGCCAAGAGTGTTATATTTATATTTACTGGCCTCAGAGCAATGAAACTGTTCCTGCCAGGCCCAGTAACTGATAAATAAATGCCCAATTATCAATAATACAATTATCTATTATCAAATATCAATTATCAAGGGTGGGAGGTTGGTGAAGTTCTTGGAGAAAACCCACGCGGTCACAGGGAGAACCTGCAAACTCCGCACAGGCAGGATCGAACCCGGGTCTCTGGCGCTATTAAGGGCTTGTCCCACTTTCGTGGCCTTTACAGGCGACTGCCAGCGCCCGTGATAGGTCGCCAAAATTTTCAACATGTTGAAAATTCAACGGCGACCAGAAAGACGCTATGACTCTTTGGAGACCTCTCACCACCATAGGAGACCTCTCACGACCGTATGGTTGTGAGAGGTCACCTATGGTTGTGAGAGGTCTCCTATGGTTGTGAGAGGTCTCCTATGGTTGTGAGAGGTCCCCTATGGTTGTGAGAGGTCTCCTATGGTTGTGAGAGGTCTCCTATGGTTGTGAGAGGTCTCCTATGGTTGTGAGAGGTCTCCTATGGTTGTGAGAGGTCTCCTATGGTTGTGAGAGGTCCCCTATGGTTGTGAGAGGTCCCCTATGGTTGTGAGAGGTCTCCTATGGTTGTGAGAGGTCTCCTATGGTTGTGAGAGGTCTCCTATGGTTGTGAGAGGTCTCCTATGGTTGTGAGAGGTCTCCTATGGTTGTGAGAGGTCTCCTATGGTTGTGAGAGGTCTCCTATGGTTGTGAGAGGTCTCCTATGGTTGTGAGAGGTCACCTATGGTTGTAAGAGGTCTCCTACGGTTGTGAGTAGTCTCCAAAGAGTCGTAGCGACTTTCTGGTCGCCGCTGAATTTCCAACATGTTGAGATTTTCGGCGACTGATCACGGGTGACAACAGTCAGCTGTGAAGGTCGCGTAAGTGGGACAGGCCCCTTATTAGGCAGCAACTCTATCGCTGCGCCACCGTGCCTCTCTTCCATATGATCCATATCCTTCCATGCCCTGCATACCCATGTGCTTATCAGCGCTACCCCTGGCAGCGTGTTCCAGCCACCCACCACTCTCTGTGTACATATAACAACATGCCCCGCAAATCTCCTCTAAACTTTTGCCCCTCTGAGGTTAAAGCTCTGCACTCTGGTCCTTGACATATCCACCCTGGGGAAAAGGTTCTGTCTGTCCACTCTATCCATGCCACCCCTAACTTTATAAACGTCTGTGAGGACTCCCTTGGATGTAATAAACAACCGAAAGAAAATGAAAAACACTAAATCCTTTTTATTAGAAAAATGCTTGAGCTTTGTCCCTTGGGCTTGTCCATGGCTGAGCTTGTAAGAGCCACCTCCAGGGATCGAGCTCTGTGTGTGTCTCATCCTTTGCAGTAGAAGTAAGGGGGGGCAAGAGCGGGTTATGTGGTCTATCGAGTGTACACCATCATACATCAAAATCACGCCTGACTTTCTTCCTCAGCTCCATTTTCCTTCACTAGCCCCTCAGCGAGTGATTTTTAACACCCAGATACCAGTTGGCTGCTGATTGAATGGACACAGAAAATGATGAAAAGTATAAGAGTCAAATCAACATTCAAGAGAGTTTATTGTCAGGGGGTTACACAAAAAGCTGGAGAAACTCAGCGGGTGCAGCAGCATCTAAGGAGCGAAGGAGATAGGCGATGTTTCGGGTCGAGACCCTTCTTCAGTTTGTTGTCATGTGTCCCTGACACAACAGAACATAGTAGGCATTGACTACAAAACAGATTAGTGTGTCCATATACCATTGTATACGTAAATACACACATGAATTAATAAACTGATAAAGAGCAAATATCAGATAGAGGGCTATTAATGTTCAGAGTTTTGTCCGAGCCAGGTTTAATAGCCCGATGGCTGTGGGGAACTAGCTATTCCTGAACCTGGTCGTTGCAATCTTCAGGCTCCTGTACCTTCTACCTGAAGGTAGCGGGGAGATGAATGCAGGATTGTGCTTGGATATTCCGGTAGGTAGCTGTACATTGGGATTAGGATTTGGGCAGTCAAGGAAGGGTCCCGACCTGAAACGTCACCTATCCATGTTCTCCACAGATGCTGCCTGACCTGCTGAGTTACTCCAGCACTCTGTGAAACGTCACCTATCCATGTTCTCCACAGATGCTGCCTGACCCGCTGAGTTACTCCAGCACTCTGTGTCTTTTTTATAATAGGATTTTGTGTTTTGTTTAGTTCAGAGATACAGCAAGGAAACAGGCCCGTTCAGTCCGCACCGACCAGCGATCCCCACGTACGAGAACTACCCTGCTCACGAGGGACATTTTACCATTATGGTTTATCAAAGCAAATTAACCTGCAATCCTGTACATCTTTGGAGAGAAGGAATGGGTGATGTTTCGGGTCGAGACCCTTCAGACTAAGAACAGTATCATGTTCCCATTTGCGGGAACTTTCCATTCTCCTGTTAGCTGTCGACTTTTCTGTAGTACAACAGGGAGTTAAACAAAAGCAATGAGTGGATACAAGGAACTGCAGGTGCTGCTTTACAAAAAAAAAGACACAAAAAGTGCTGGAGTAACTCAGCAGGTCAGGCAGGATCTCTGGAGAACGCGGATAGGTGATGTTTCGGGTCTTCAAGTTGAAGAAGGGTCTCGACCCGAAATGTCACCAATCCGTGTTCTTCAGTGATGCTGCCTGACCCGCTGAGTTACTCCAGCACTTTGTGTCTTTTTTTTTGGTAAAACAGCAGCTGCAGTTCCTTTTATCCCGTCTAAAAATGTAATCAGTTGGTTATAGGATATGTTGAAACATTCTGGGGCTTTTCCTTTTGTAAAGTGCCTTGAGAGAGGGTTTAGTGGCCAGACTTGATGACTATCAGAACGTGCAGTACCGATCACTTCATCTCCACAGCATAACATCACAAGTGGAGGTGAGACTAAGCTTGCATAAGAACACTTCGCTGAATATTTCACAAGGTTTTAATTTTAAAACTGCATTAGTTGAGATGTCTGCACGAGATTACGTGATTATCAGAAACTGCAAAGTCAGTGTAATCTCTGTAAGCAGAAACCAAAATGACATCTATAGACAATAGACAATAGGTGCAGGAGTAGGCCATTCGGCCCTTTGAGTCCAATGTGATATGGCTGATCATCCCCAATCAGTACCCCGTTCCTGCCTTCTCCCCATATCCCCTGACTCCGCTATCTTTAAGAGCCCTATCTAACTCTCTCTTGAAAGCATCCAGAGAACCTGCCTCCACCGCCCTCTGAGGCAGAGAATTCCACAGACTCACCACTCTCTGTGAGAAAAAGTGTTTCCTCATCTCCGTTCTAAATGGCTTACTCCTTATTCTTAAACTGTGGCCCCTGGTTCTGGACTGCCCCAACATCGGGAACATGTTTCCTGCCTCTAGCGTGTACGAGCCCTTAACAATCTTAGATGTTTCAATGAGATCCCCTCTCATCCTTCTAAACTCCAGAGTGTACAAGCCCGGCTGCTCCATTCTCTCAGCATATGACAGTCATATCTAATGTTGAATGACCATCACACAAACCAACCTCGCTTCCACTGACTCCATCTACACCTCACGCTGCTTCGGCAAGACCAGCAGCATCATCAAGGACCAGTCGCACCCTGGCCACTCCCTCTTCTCCCCTCTCCCATTGGGCAAATGGTACAGAAGTGTGAAAACGCACACCAGATTCAGGGACAGTTTCTTCCCAGCTGTTATCAGGCAACTGAACCATCCTACCACAACCAAGGAGTGGTCCTGAACAACTATCTACCTCATTGGTGACCCTAGACTATCCTTGATCGGACTTTGCTATCTTTACCTTGCACCAAACATTATTCTCTTATCGTGTATGGATCGATTGTAATCATGGATTGTCTTCCCGCTGTCTAGTTAGCAGGCAACAAAAGCTTTTCACTGTACCTTGGTACACGTGACAATAAACTGTGAACTAAACGCAGGTCTCTCCACCCTTCTCTGATTGAGTTGGCCTTTTTTCCATTCATGTTAACCTTTGCTCGGTGGGGAATTTCAGGAATTTTTGATGAGCTTAGCCTCAGAGAGCGAGAAGACTTCAAATTGACAAAACACACTGAGTGCTGGAGTAACTCAGTGGGTCAGCACGGTGGTGCAGCGGTAGAGTTGCTGCCTCACAGCGCCAGACACCAGGGTTAAATCCTGACTGCGGGTGCTGTCTGTACGTCCTTGGGACCTTTTGTGTTCTCTCCAGGTGCTCCGGTTTCCTCCCACATTCTAAGGACGTGCGGGTTTGTACCTAAATTGGCTTCTGCACATTGTCCCTAGTGTGTAGGATAGAACTAGTGCAGGGGTGATTGTTGGGCTGCAGGGACTCGGTGGGCCGAAGGGCCTGTTTCCACGTTGTATCTCGAAAACTGAACCCAATCCATGTTGAGTCTGAGGAAGGGTCCCGCCCCAAACTGCCACCTATCCCTGTTCTCCAGGCATGCTGCCTCCCTGTCACCTTCCCCAAAGCCAACAATGAACCAATCTATATTTCCTTGATCATCATCTGCTTTGATCTGTCCTTTTCACACCTTACAGTCTCTTTGTACCCTTCCATATCTCCAGTCTCCCTCTCCCCCGACTCTCAGTCTGAAGAAGGGTCTCGACCCAAAGCGTCACCCATTCCTTCTCTCCAGAGGTGGGTGATGCCTGACCCGCTGAGTTACTCCGGCATTTTGAGTCAACCTGCCCAAAACCATTGGATTACTCCAGCACTTTGTGTCTTTTCTTGGAAAACCAGCATCCGCCTGCAGTTCCTTGTTTCCGGACTTCAATCTACTCTCAGTCTGAAGAAGGGTCTCGACCCGAAGTGTCACCCATTCCGTCTCTCCAGAGATGCTGCCTGTCCCGCTGAGTTACTCCAGCTTTTTGTGTCTATCCCAAGGTTTGAGGAGTTCAGAATGGAAAGTGCAAATGGTGTGAATGCCCAGGGACAGTGGTATGGGGCTATTGCAGAGAAGGAAGGGTTCTGCAGATGCAAGCTTTCCTGGGATAGGGCTCGTTGCCCATGGTCTTCTCAAAGCTAAGCCTTTTTGCATTTGACAACCAGCTGCAAAGCTGATAATGGCCATGCTTAAAATCAAGCCAGCTCCTGCCAAATTCTGAGTGATATCTGTTTATATCCCACGAGTGGCCTCCGACCCAATGGCATGAATCTTGAATTCTCCACGATAGACACAAAACGCTGGAGTAACTCAGCGGGACAGGCAGCATCTCTGGAGAGAAGGAATGGGTGACGGGTTTGGGACGAGACCCTTCTTCGGACTTGTCTTGCATTTGCCACCTCCTCCCATCTCCTCATCTTCCCATCTGAGCAGCTCCCCCTCCTGCCTCCCGCACACACCTACCTGTCCAAGCCCCGGTCTCTGTCACTGTTCCGTCCCCTCCTTCATCCGCATGTGACTCACCCCCTCCGTGACACACACTGGTCAACCTGAGGAGCCCCTTCAGCACCAGACTGGTCCCACCAAGATGCAGCACAATGGCTATCAAACTGGACAACTCCTCCCCCTCCTGTCGTGGGGTAGACTGACTCACCCCCCCCCCCCCCCCCCCCCCACTCCCCAATATTTGCACATCCCCAAATCCTTTCTACTCAACACTTTAATTTCATGTTTCATGCATCTTGTGTTTTGCGACTGTTGGCCTCCTGGGATAAATAAAGTTCTATCGAATCATATATCCGTCCCCATCCCTACTTTTGGAAGGATGAGAGGGGATCTCATTGAAACATATGTAATTGTTAAGGGTTTGGACACGCTAGAGGCAGGAAACATGTTCCCGATGTTGGGGGAGCCGAGAACTAGGGGCCAGAGTGTAAGAATAAGGAGTAAGCCGTTTAGAATGGAGACGAGGAAACACTTTTTCTCACAGAGAGTGGTGAGTCTGTGGAATTCTCTACCTCAGAGGGCGGTGGAGGCAGGTTCTCGGGATACTTTCAGGAGAGAGCTAGATAGGGCTCTTAAAAATAGCAGAGTCAGGGGGATATGGGGAGAAGGCAGGAACGGGGTACTGATTGTGGATGATCAGCCATGATCACATTGAATGGCAGTGCTGGCTCGAAGGGCCAAATGGCCTACTCCTGCGTCTATTGTCTATTGTCCATTGTCTACTCTTGTATACCCCATAGTTCCTCTCAGCCACGGGGAGACTTGGAGGGACCTAGCTAAGCTAATGTGGGCGGCACGGTGGAGCAGCGGTAGAGTTGTTGCCTTTCAGCGCCAGAGACCTGGGTTCGATCCTGACTCCGGAGACACTGTACAGACAACACCCATAGTCAGGATCGAACCCGGGTCTCTGTCACTGTAAGGCAGCAACTCTACCGCTGCACCACCGTGCCGCACAGGTGCTCTAACATCATGAGGGATATCACTAGGGTACACACGCAGTGTACTTTTACCAGCGTGGGGGAATCAAGAACTAGAGGGCATCATTTTAAGGTGAGAGGGGAAAAGTTTAATAGGAACCCGAGGGGCACATTATTTTTGCAGAGAGGGTTGTGGGTATATGGAACGAGAAAGTAGTTGCGGCAGGTACAATAAGTTCAGTTCATTGCCACGTGTACCGAGGTACAGTGGATAGCTTTAGTTGAGATTCAAGATTCAAGAGAGTTTATTGTCATGTGTCCCTGATAGGACAATGAAATTCTTGCTTTGCTTCAGCACAACAGAACATAGTAGGCATTGACTACAAAACAGATCAGTGTGTCCATATGCTATTGAATATATATATATACACACATGAATAATCAGATAAAGTGCAATAGGCAACTAATGTTCAGAGATTTGATTGAGTTGAGTTTAATAGCCTGATGGCTGTGGGGAAGCAGCTATTCCTGACCCTGAATGTTGCAGTCTTCAGGCTCCTGTACCTTCTACCTGAAGGCAGCAGGGAGATGAGTGTGCGGCCAGGGTGGTGTGGGTCCTTGATGATGCTGCCAGACTTTTTGAGGCAGTGACTGCGATAGATCCCCTCGATGGAAGGAAGGTCAGAGCCGATGATGGACTGGGCAGTGGTTACAACTTTTTGTAGTCTTTTCCTCTCCAGGGCGCTCAAGTTGCCGAACCAAGCCACGATGCAACCGGTCAGCAAGCTCTCTCCTCTCCAGTCTGCAGAAAGACAATACATGATTACAATCCAGCCATTTACAGTGCATAGGGAGAGTTAAGAGAGAGGGGAGATTGTAATATGTCAATATTACATATCGTAAATAGTTACCTGGATTGGGAGCCATCTTGGAAGCAATAACAAGCAACTCCAAGAAGCTTGGCGACCCTTCTTCAGTCTCGACCCAAAACGTCACCCATTCCTTCTCTCCAGAGATGCTGCCTGACCCGCTGAGTTACTCCAGCATTTGTGAGTGTATCGTCGGTGCAAACCAGCATCTGTAGTTCTCTCCGCTGACTGGTTAGCACCCAACATAAAAACTCTTCACTGCATCTGACATTAACATGTTGTTTTTAGAAAGACGTTTGATGGGAAGGGTTCGGAGGGATATGAGCCCGGTGCAGGCAAATGGGAAGATTGGAGATGGGGGCATTTGGGTCGGGAAGGGCCAAAGGGTCTGTTTCCATGTTGTATGGCCTTTGGTCCCTAGTTGTCCCCCTGCCTCCAAGGATTGGGATAGATGGGGTATGGGAAACTGGAGAGGGATGTGGTGGAAGTCCACACTAATCATCCTGCTCGGCCTAATGGCCTGTTAGCTTTTTTGATTTCTTTCAACATCTGCTGGAGAAGTGTTTACAGGGCTCTCACATTTCATCTGCTTTCTGCTCTTAACCCACTTGGCGCGGGGATAGGCGCAAGTGTTCGTGTTTGCAGTGTTTCGCGGAGTCTTTCCTCTGTAAAGTAGCTGCAAAGTTTCTGCTTTCAATTAGCTGCGAACATTTGAACAGACTTGCGCTGGGATTTAATGGGCTTTTGTGACATAGTTTGTTGGGGCTTTGCAACGACGCTTGCTCGTCCGCATGTGGCACTGGGGAAGGTGTTAAGGGCCTGTCCCACTTGGCCTTCATGGACGCGCGAAGGTTTTGTACATCACAAAACCCTGCGGCCCTGCGCCACTGCCTATGTCATCACGCACCATGCGTGCATCACGTGTGTGTCACGACGCGCGTAAACTATGTCGCGTAAATTACGCGCGTGTGGGACAGGCCATCACGTAAATTACACGCAGTGAAAAGCGTTTTTTTGTTGGGTGCTAACCAGTCACGGGAAAGACAAAAGATAATTACAATCGAGACGTCCACACAGTGTGTGGGTAGATCTAAAAGTGTGGAGCTGTTGTAGGTAGACAAAAATGCTGGAGAAACTCAGCGGGACAGGCAGCATCTACGGAGCGAAGGAAATAGGTGATGTTTCGGGTCGAGACCCTTCTTCAGACTGAATGGAGCTATTGGAATGCGTGATGACAGATCCACTGTGTCGGGAGGAACTGCAGGTGCTGGTTTGCACAGAAGGTAGACACAAAATGCTGGAGTAACTCAGCGGGACGGGCGGCATCTCTGGAGAGAAGGAATGGGTGACGTTTCGACCTGAAACATCACCCATTCATTTGCAGCTCCACCTCTGTGACTCGCTGACTGGTTAGCCGTAACAAGTTTTAATGAAGACACAAATAGTTGCCTGGGGTGGGCGCCATCTCAGAAGGCGAAGCTGGAAGGAGATGCTGAGTTGACCAGAACAGCGGCCTGGACCTTGCCCGGACATTCAGGCCACTGGGTTTGGCCAGCGTCCATTCATCATGCCCTTACAATTTTCCCAGAACTCAATGCTCTCCCATTCCAAAAGTTCATAAGCTCCTAAGACACGAGCAATAGACAATAGGCAATAGACAATGGGTGCAGGAGTAGGCCATTCGGCCCTTCGAGCCAGCACCGCCATTCAATGTGACCATGGCTGTTCATCCCCAATCAGTACCCCGTTCCTACCTTCTCCCCATATCCCCTGACTCCGCTATCTTTAAGAGCCCGATCTAGCTCTCTCTTGAAAGCATCCAGAGAACCAGCCTCCACCGCCCTCTGAGGCAGAGAATTCCACAGACTCACCACTCTCTGTGAGAAAAAGTGTTTCCTCGTCTCCGTTCTAAATGGCTTACTCCTTATTCTTAAACTGTGTGGCCCCTGGTTCTGGACTCCCCCAACATCGGGAACATGTTTCCTGCCTCCAGCGCGTCCTAACCCTTAACAATCTGAGTCTGAAGAAGGGTCTCGACCCGAAACCTCGCCTATCTCCTTCGCTCCTTAGATGCTGCTGCACCCGCTGAGTTTCTCCAGCTTTTTGTGTAACCCTTAACAATCTTATATGTTTCAATGCGATCCCATCTCGTCCTTCTAAACTCCAGAGTGTACAAGCCCAGCCGCTCCATTCTCTCAGCATATGACAGTCCCGCCATCGCGGGAATTAACCTTGTATCCAGAATCCAGATTTGGATGAGTGGACTGAGTTTGCAGATGTCGGAGGGACATATATTGTACAGAAAGCAACGACTGTGCAGAAGGACTTGGACAGATTGGGAGAGTGGATTGAGATGGACAACAGCATAGCAAAGTGTGGAGTCGTGTGACATGTCTGCCCAACACTTGGCATTCTCTCTCTCCCTTTCCCTCTCTCTCACTTTCTCTCCCCCTCTTTCCCCCTCTCCCTCTCTCACTTTCTCTCTCCCTTCCGTTCCACACTTGCCCTCTCTCCCTCTGGCCCTCTCCTTTCCCCCACCTTTCCCCTGTCTCTCTCCCTCTCCCCTCCTCCCCTCTCTCTGCCCCCTGTTGAAGGAGTAGTTGCCAAATGAAGATGGGGGGGGGGGGGGGGGGGGTGGTTTTCTCCTGTGTTGGGCCGTGGATCTGTGATCGCTTGCTGCCGGCTGAGGCTGACTCACTGAAGGCTCTTGGAGCCAAGGCTGACTCACGGGAGTCAAGTGCTTTAGGGAACAAGCAGGAAACTGGGGCTGGGGCCAGGATCGAGCACCCGAGGGGGCTGCTTTCTCACATCTTGGCACTGCTCGGGTATTTGTGGAACTAATTTTAACTTAAAAGGTGCTGGTAGTTTCTCCTGTTTGGTGAGGCAGGGCAGAGGTTGCTCGGATGTGGTGAGGTGGGTCCCCTGCCCCTGGAGGGCAGACAAGCCTGTGTTTTAGGCCGGCAGGGGCCCGGGGAGGAAGGGTCAGGGCAGGTCACCTCACTTGCTGTCTCTCCGCCCCTCACCTCGCTGAACACCCAAGGAACATGTGTGTCGGCTGTTGTTGATGGTGGGTCAGACCGGGATCCCAAGTGTGTGTGGGTGTGTGTGTCTGGGTGTGTCTGGGTGTGTGTGTGTGTCTGGGTGTGTGTGTGGGTGTGTGGGTGTTGGTGTAGGTATGGGTGTGTTTGTGTGGGTGTAGGTGTGGGTGTGTGTGTCTGGGTGTGTGTGGATGGGTGTGTCTGGGTGTGTGTGTGTGTCTGGGTGTGTGTGTGTGTGTGTGGGTGTGTAGGTGTTGGTGTAGGTATGGGTGTGTTTGTGTGGGTGTAGGTGTGGATGGGTGTGTCTGGGTGTGTGTGTGTGTGTCTGGGTGTGGGTGTGTGGGTGTAGGTATGGGTGTGTTTGTGTGGGTGTGTGTGTGGGTGTAGGTGTGGGTGTGTGTGTGGATGGGTGTGTGGGGGTGTGTGTGTATTTGTGTGTGTGTGTGTTGTGGGTGTGTGTGTGTGTGTGTGGGGGGTGTGTGTGTGTGTGTGTATTTGTGGGTGTGTTGTGGGTGTGGCTGTGTTAGTATGGGTGTGTTAGTATGGGTGTGTTAGTGTGTGTGTGTGTGTGTGTGCACACGTGCGTGTCTCTGTCTCTCTCTCTGTCTCTCTGTCCCCGTCACTCTCTCTCTGTCACTCTCACTCTCTCTGTCACTCTCTCTCTGTCTCTGTCACTCGCTTTTTCGGTCTGTCTCTCTGTCTCTCTCACTGTCACTATCTCTGTCTCTGTCTCAGTCTCTCTCTCTCTCTCTCTCTCTCTATCTATCTATCTATCTATCTCCGTCACTCTGCTTCTCTCTCTCTGTCTCTGTCACTCTGTTTCTGTCTCTCTGTCTCTCTGTCACTCTCTCTGTCTCTCACTCTCTATCTATCTATCTATCTCTGTCACTCTGCCTCTCAGTCTCTCTCTCTGTCTCTGTCTCTCTGTGTCTCTGTCACTCTCTCTCCTTCACTTTCTCTCCATCATTCTCTCCGTCACTCTCTTTCTGTCACTCTCTCTCTGTCTCTCACTCTCTATCTATCTATCTCTGTCACTCTGCCTCTCAGTCTCTCTCTCTGTCTCTCTCTCTCTGTCTCTGTTACTCTCTCTCCATCACTCTCTCCGTCACTCTCTTTCTGTCACTCTCTCTCTGTCTTTCTCTCTCTGTCTCTCTGTCACTCCCTCTCCATCACTCTCTCCGTCACTGTCTCTCCGTCTCTCTCTCCCTGTCTCATTGTTCCGTAAGCACAAGTTTCCATGTTTCCAGTTCCACCAAAAAGCAAAGCGTTGCCAATTCTTCAAGATTCCCCCGGATCCTCAGGGTTTTTTACAGCAGATTTAAAAAATATAAATATTTTCTTGGATCACTTTTACAATTCATGTAAAAACAATTTGGAGATGGGGGAAGCAAGTATGTTCGAAAGGGCGGAAAAAGGAGGTGAGGGGATAAAATCAGTAGGAAAATAAGCCGTGCGAACAAGCTGCCATCTGACGTTGTGCCTCCTGTCTGACCAAACGCCACCATTGATTTATTTCTCAACGCATCACTCTCTCTGATACACTCGAGTGCTTCACGGAGCCTAAGGAGAGAATCAGTTGCCACGTGAATTGAGCTGTGAGCTGTCAGGGTCTTGATGTGAGCGTTTTCTAATCAAAGTCTCCTATTCGTACCCCCCTGCCCAAATCCCATGCCTGAGTGAAGCTTCGCTAATTGGAAATGAAATTGGTCTTGCCAGAGTTGCAAGGAGACGTCCCGCTGTGGAAGTGTGTTCTTGCCACTGACAGCGATCTTAATACCAGCCAGATGTTACATTGCCGCTCTCCCAAGACCCTGTTTAACACGGATAATGGCTCTGACTGTTGCCTCTGCTGCTGCCTGCCTCACCCACCTGTTTTGCATCATCTCTTCAGCCTCCCCCTCCCACCAACCCCCCCTTTATTCCAAATCTCTCCGCTTCTCGCCAGCCCATCTCTCCCACCTGACCCCCCCTTATTTGGGGGGGTGTATGTGCATGAAGGAACTGCAGATGCTGGTTTAAAACCAAAGATAGACACAAAATCTGGAGCAACTCGGCGGGACAGGCAGCAAGAAGGGGGGCGAGGGGGGGGGGGGGGAGTTGAGAAGGGTGGGGCGAGAGACGGGGCAAGAGCAAGGGTGAGAAAGGGGGGGCGAGGGTGGGGGGAAGAGAGGGGGTGAGGTGGGCAAGAGGGGGGGGGATGGGATGAGATGCGATGAGAGGGGGCAAGAGGGAAGGAGAGAGGGGGTGAGGGGGCCAGAAGTGGGATGAGATGGGATGAGAGAGGGCAAGAGCGGGGAGAGAGGGGGTGAGGGGGGCAAGAAGGGGGGGAGATGGGATGAGAGAGGGCAAGAGCGGGGAGAGAGGGGGTGAGGGGGGCAAGAGGGGGCGAGGGGAGCAAGGGGGGGGATGGGATGAGAGGGGGCAAGAGGGGGGTACAAGAGGGGATGAGAAGGGGGTGAGGGAGTGATTTGGAGGGGAGATGGGATGAGAGGGAGCGAGGGGGCAGGGGTGGGAGGAGATGCAATGAGAGAGGGCAAGAGGGGGAGAGAGGGGGTGAGGGGGGCAAGGGGGGTGGAGATGGGATGAGAGGGGGCAAGAGGGGGGTACAAGAGGGGATTAGATGGGGGTGAGGGAGTGATTTGGAGGGGGGATCTTGACTGGGGTTAAGGGAGAGCCAAAACAGAGAGAGCCCCAGCCACAGAACGGGTGACGTTTGGGGTCGAGACCCTTCTTTCTCCTGCACTCCTCCCAGCTGGTGGGAACTGCCTCTACCTCCCTCCGAGGAGCTCGAGCTTGCAATTTTTCCGACGATGATCTCCTACTGGGAATGCCGCTGTTTGTGGCGCAGGTGCGGGGGATTCAATGCAAGGGAATTTCTAAGTACTTGGCCTTGACGTCTGGGCTTGCCTCAACGGCACTGCGGCTCGGAAACATGGTGGGATGGGGGAAGGGTTTAATTACGCACATTGGCGCGTAAAACCCCGTTGTCCGTTCCAAGTGCATAACTTGATCCTGAAGTGGGCTGTGAAAGAACAAAGACTCCCTCTGTACGCTGATCTATGGGACATAATTCACTCACTGACCTCTCTGTGAAAATATTTGACAAAGACATTTTCTTTTTGCAGAGGAATTTGAAGAACATGTTTAGTATTTCGGTTTGGTTTCTACTATATTACTTTAGGCTCTAGACTTTAGATGCAGGCCGTTCGGCCCACCAATTCTGTTCCAAACAGCGACCAACCAGGGGCCACAGTCTTAGAATAAAGGGGAGGTCATTTAAGACTGAGGTGAGAAAAAACGTTTTCACCCAGAGAGTTGTGAATTTGTGGAATTCCCTGCCACAGAGGGCAGTGGAGGCCAAGCCACTGAATGGATTTAAGAGAGAGTTAGATAGAGCTCTAGGGGCTAGTGGAGTCAAGGGATATGGGGAGAAGGCAGGCACGGGTTATTGGTAGGGGACGATCAGCCATGATCACAATGAATGGCGGTGCTGGCTCGAAGGACCGAATGGCCTCCTCCTGCACCTCTTTTCGATGTTTCTACCCATACGGCAGTTCTGACCGACACACTAGGGACAATTTATAGAAGCCAACTCGGGTACAAACCTGGAGAAAAGGAATGGGTGATGTTTCAGGTCAGACCCACCTTCAGAAATCCTGCCTGACTCGCTGAGTTACTTGAGCATTTGTGTCCATCTTGTTACAAAACCAGCATCTGCGGTTCCTTCCTACGCATTGAGACAATAGACAATAGATGCAGGACCAGGTCATTCGGCTCCTGCGACCCAGCACCGCCATTCAATGTGATCATGGCTGATCATCCACAATCAGTACCCAGTTCCTGCCTTCTCCCCATATCCCTTGACTCCACTAGCCCCTAGAGCTCTATCTAACTCTATCTTAAATCCATCCAGTGATTTGGCCTCCACTGTCTTCCCATATCCCCTGACAGACTGCTATCTTCAATACAACCCTGCCTTTAAAATATCCACTGATTTGGCCTCCACAGCCTTCTGTGGCGAAAAATTCCACAAATCGAAGATCTCGGAGAAAACCCATGCAGGCCATGGGGAGAACGTACAAACTCCGTACAGGCAGCACCCATAGTCAGGATTGAACCTGGGTCTCTGGCACTGTTAGGCAGCAACTCTACCGCTTTGCCACCGAGCCGCCCTGCATGCCCCAAGCTCCTGTTGAGCTTTGAGGCAAATGTCCCCCTTGATATCTCGTCGATCAAGCTGTATCTGAGAACGCCTCTTGGGCGCATTTTTCTTCGGACTGAATGTGCGATTTAGAAGCATTCGTTGCTGTTGGCAGGCTTGCAAACACTCCCCTGTGAACACACCCTGGTGCGGTTCAGTCTTGAAAGTCCGATTTTAATTGTGAAAAACATTAATAACTCCAGGTTTTCTTTCAAATTGCCGGCTTTTCATTGAAATGTTTAGAGTGGGTGTACAAAATTAAGAAGGCAGTATGGCCAATTTAGCTGGCAGTACAACAAGCAACTCCGGTCTGTAAGAGGGCAATCATGTCAGTGTTTGCTTTGAGGATTGGGAGTAGCGTTAGGAGCGATTTAATCTAATGAGGTTAAGATTTTGGGGGAAAGATATAACAATACATTTGTCTGCATTGTTCATCATCGTAGGACTTTGCAATGATGTTTCCACCCACGCTGAAGTTGTTTCGCCTTTGTTAAAAAAAAACAGTTGTAGGAAAAGATACAGCCGTTATTCCCGTTGAGTTAGATGCCAGATAGCCTGACCCCTTTTTCTCTGTAACTAGAAGCAGAAAAAGTTTGGAAAAAAAAGGCAGCAGTCTCCAGTTTAGAGTTTAGTTTCAGAGTTATGGGCCTGTCTGGTCGTAGACGTTCGCTGAAAAACCGCCGACTGGATTATTACAGTTGGAACAGGCCATTCAGCTCCCTGAGTCTGTACTGCCCTTCGATCTTCCTTCAACCCCTCCAGGGTGCTATATGGCGTGTGTGTGTAAGATAGTGTTCGTGCGGGGATCGCTGTATCTCTAAACTAAACTCTGATGGTGTCCTCAGGGATGCCTGCCTTCCACAGTATCCCATTGTCTAACTAGAGTAAACTTACGGGGCTGTCCCACTGTACGAGTTAATTCAAGAGTTCTCCCGAGTTTCCTCGGATTCGAACTCGGAGAATTACGTTAAGAGCCGGTGGATGGTACTCGGGGCTCTCGTGGACATTTTTCAACATGTTGAAAAGTCTTCCCGGGCTTACCGCGATTCCCGACTACCTGTCGTTAGCGTTACGAGACATCCCGAGCTCCGACGTACATTCTACGAGCTTACCACGAGTTTGATTTTGTTTTTTAAGCTCGGGAGAGCTCCTGGGTGAACCCGTACAGTGGGACAGCCCCATAAAGATGTTGAGCGGAGGGTGGAGGTGAGGTGGGGGGGGTTGCGCGAGCGTGTCTGCGCACTGTCGCCCCATGTTGTGACCCATGTCGTCATGTTCCCCTCTGCCACAGGGCGATATCCAGCAGCTGTTGATGTCGCCTGACCCGGGGGCAGCCTACACCTACTGTGAGGATTACATCCCCGACTGCGATGCTGCCCTACCCTACGCCCTGCAGTCCCTCGTGCCTATCTATGATGACGAGGTAAGGCTCACGAGTGCTTCATTGTCAACTGAACTGTGCAATCCTTAAGAACCCGTCCAACTTACGCAACCGTTACAGGCGACTGCCAGCACCCCGTCATAGGTCGCCAGCGTTTTCAACGTTGAAAATTCAGCCGCGAGCAGAAATACGCTACGACTCTTTGGTGACCTCTCACCACCATAGGAGACCTCTCACCACCATACAGGCCGTGAGAGGTCTTCTATGGTTGCGAGAGGTCTCCGCTGGTGGTGAGAGGTCTCCAAAGAGTCGTAGCCGCTTTCTGGTCGCCGCTGAATTTTCAACGTGTTGAAAATCTCGGCGATCGATCATCTATCTCGGGTGCCGGCAGTCGCCCATAAAAGTTGCGTCAGTGGGACAGGTCCTTTACTCGAAAGCTGGCCGAAGAAAGGTCTTGACCCGAAACGTCACCTGTCTCCTTTTCCCCAAGAGATGCTGCCCGACCTGCTTTTTGTGTCTATCTTCAGCTCAACAGACCTGTTATACACAGAGATAACACATAGAACAGTACAGCACTGGAACAGGCCCTTTGGCCCATAATGTCTGTGCCGTTAAACTGATCTCATCAGCCTGTACATGATCCATATCCCTCCATTCCCAGCATATCCATCTGCCCATCTAATAGCCTCTTAAACGCCACTATGGTATCTGCCTCCACCACCATCCATGACAGCCAGTTCCTGGCCCCCACCTCTCTATGTAAAGAGAAATTTGTCCCACCTATCTCCATTAAACTTCCCCCTTCTCACGTTATAGCTATGAATCAGAATCACACTTTAATCGCCAATTGCAACATACGAGGAATTTCATTGGCTAGGTCACTCATACAATTAAAAGTCATGCCCCTGTCCCACTTAGGAAACCTGAACGGAGACCTCTGGAGACTTTGCGCCCCACCCAAGGTTTCCGTGCGGTTCCCGGAGGTTCCAGGAGGTTTTCGTCCGTTATAAAAATCGATAATTTTTTGGTCGCAACCGGCTTTGACTAAAAAATTACTGATTTTTAAAACGGAAAACCACTTCCGACCATTAGGGGAGACTGACAAAAACCTCCGGGAACCGCGTGGAAACCTTGGGTGGGGCGCAAAGTCTCCAGAGGTTTCCATTCAGGTTTCCTAGGTGGGACAGGGGCATAACAGGTCACTTCAAAAACACATTTTAACACGAACATCCACCTCAGTGACTCCTACACATTCCTCACTGTGGTGGAAGGGGAAATAAAGTTCAAGTCCTTCCCCTTAGTTCTTCCTCGGGCGTGGACCTCGAGCCCCCTAGCGCTGCATATTTCCACCCTGGTAAAATATATTTGAGTTCAGTTTTATTTATTGTCACGTGTACCGAGGTACAGTGAAAAGCTAACCAGTCAGCGGAAAGACAATACATGACTACAATCCAGCCGTCCACAGCGTACAGATAAAGGGAATAACGTTTAGTGCACGATAAAGTCCACTAGAATCCGATTATAGGCAGTCCGGGGATCTCCAGTGAGGTAGATGGCAGGTCAGGCCAGCTCTCTAGGTTGGTAGGCTAGTTCAGTTCTGTCCATGCCTCACTTCATTTTATATACTTCTATCAAGTCTACCCCCAAACTTCCGACATTCCAGAGAAAATAATTCCAAACAATCCACTTGTAGCTGACACGCTCCAATCCAGGCAATAATTTAATAAATGATAATAATACTTTGTTAATCCCCTTATTCAGGGGAAATTCAGATGTCCTGGCAGCACACTAATAAAACTACAACATAGCATTAAAGAAATGTAACATTAAAACATAAAAACAGCGCAAGGTCCAGTCCTCTCCCATTGTCCACCCAAAGTAGTCGGGCCTGTTG
>CAUPSL010000633.1:0-35000 GCA_963514005.1 Raja brachyura | reverse complement strand
GAAGCAACAATGGACCATTGTGGGCTCCTTGGCCATTGGTGCCAGCTCTGATTTCATCTGTATCTTTTCACTCCTATCCCTCTCCCTTGACTCTGGGTCTGAAGAAGGGTCTCGACCCTATTCCTTCTCTCCAGAGATGCCGCCTGTCCCGCTGAGTTACTCCAGCGTCTTGTGTCCATCTTTGCTTAAGGGAGCGTTCAGCTGATGGGGACAGGTGGCATCGGCCCAGCCTTTTCTCCACGTATATCCTGCATTTCCTTCGTAGGTTTGCCGGGGTATCAAGGTGATGCTTGGATAAGTGCATAAGGTGGTGGAGCAGTGAATGGATATTCAATATTGCCAATGGATGAATCTCAGCCCAAATGGGCTAGGCTTTCCCTTCCATTCTATTCTCAGCTCCAACTCTTTTCCTCAATGTTCCCTCTCTTATCTGGCATTCCTGTTGCTCATCTTCATAGGTTCATAAGTGATAGGAGCAGAATTAGGCCATTCGGCCCATCAAGTCTACTCAAGTCATTCAATCATGGCTGATCTATCTCTCCCTCCTAACGCCATTCATGGATAGGCGACGTTTCGGGTCGGGACCTCTCTTCTGACTCTGAAGACCTGCAACGTCACGCATCCATGTCCTCGTCAGATGTTGCCTGACTGAGTTACTCCAGCATTTTGAGACCTGGATTTGTGTTGATCTGAATTTAATTGTCCCCAGGATAATTTAATTGTGCTCTGGATCGCTACCTTCCTAGCATCTGGAATTCCCAAATTCCCAAATCTCCTCACCCACATCACCTGCGCCATCTCCTGTGTGTCCGCTTCACGAATAGTGAAAGGCCTGGATAGAGTGGATGTGGAGAGGATGTTTCCACTAGCGGGAGAGTCTAGGACTAGAGGACACAGCCTCAGAATTAAAGGATGCTCCTTTAGGAAGGAGATGAGGAGGAATTTCTTTAGCCGGAGGGTGGTGTATCTGTGAATCTGCTCTGCTGAGAGGACTGGATACAGGAGTCAGATGAAGATAGATCAACAGATATTGACACAAAATGCCAGAGTAACTCAGCGGGTCAGGCAGCATCTCTGGAGGGTGGTGAATCTGTGGAATTATTTGCCACAGAAGGCAATAGACAATCGGTGCAGGAGTAGGCCATTTGACCCTTCGAGCCAGCACCGCCATTCAGTGTGATCTAGGCTGTGGAGGCCAAGTCAGTGGATATATTTAAGGCAGAGATAGATAGATTCTTAATTAGTGCGGGTGTCAGGGGTTATGGGGATAAGGCAGGAGAATGGGGTTAGGAGGGGGAGATAGATCAGCCATGATTGAATGGCGGAGTAGACTTGATGGGTCGAATGGACTAATTCTGCTGCTAGCCCTTGCGAACTGATGGACCTTGAGGCTACCACGTTGACCACGTTTACTTGCCAACAGTGTTTGCTTCCCTTTCACCAGCTTTGTCTGAAGTCTACCCGCCCCGCTGTTAATTTGTGATGCTCCGTTGCATCCATGACACATATTGTTAATGCAGGGCGTGCTGGTCTAGCCGGTCAATTGCTGCTGTTACTTGGCACGGCCACTTTGTATATCCCTGGGATTAGCCCAGTGGAGTGTGTGTGTGTATGGTGTGCGCGCGTGTGTGTGTGTGCGCGCGCGTGTGTGTATGGTGCGTGTGTGTATGGTGAGTGTGTGCGTGTGTGTATGGTGCGTGTGTGCATGTGTGTATGGTGTGTGTGTGTGCGTGTGTGTCGAATTCTCAATTAAAAAAAATTGGATTAATGCCTCTCCTTGTCTCTATTAATAGAAACATAGAAAATAGGTGCAGGAGGAGGCCATTCGGCCCTTCGAGCCTGCACCGCCCTTCAATGTGATCATGGCTGATCATCCAACTCAGTATCCTGTACCTGCCTTCTCTCCATACCCCCTGATCCCTTTAGCCACACATCTAACTCCTCTCTTAAATATAGTCAATGAACTGGCCTCAACTACCTTCTGTGGCAGAGAATTCCACAGATTCACCACTCTCTGTGTGAAAAATGATTTTCTCATCTCGGTCCTAAAAGACTTCCCCCTTATCCTTAAGCTGTGACCCCTTGTTCTGGACTTCCCCAACATCGGGAACAATCTTCCTGCATCTAGCCTGTCCAACCCCTTAAGAATTTTGTAAGTCTCTATAAGATCCCCCCTCAATCTTCTAAATTCCAGTGAGTACAAGCCGAGTCTATCCAGTCTTTCTTCATATGGAAGTCCTGCCATCCCAGGAATCAGTCTGGTGAATCTTCTCTGTACACCCTCTATGGCAAGAATGTCCTTCATATGTTTGGATGGGTTAACACATCACGTCCGACCTCGATGATATCTCCCCAATGTGAGATCTGTTTTTCATGCTCCTTTCACCAACCACTTCATCAACCGCTTCTCCCAACTATATCTGATCACCTCCTTGGCTTCAGGACCTTTCTCTCTTTCTCTCACACGCTGGTTTTTACAGACGACGACTTCCCGGCCACGCCACAAAAAAAAGAACCGAGACCGCAAGCGCTCTAGAAAGAAGGGCAAGGGAAAAGGCAAAGGCAAAGGGAAATCAAAGAAATCGAAAAAAAACCGCAGGAAGAAGAAGAAAGACCGTGCCGCTCGGCAAAAGATAGACACACTTAGAGTTGGGGCAAAGGTAGATGAAGAGCACTCGCTCAGCTCCTCCTCGGGGCAATGCCGGAGGAGCGTCGAGGATTGGCACGTGTGGCCCCCGCTAACCTAATCCAGGCTTGCTGCGCTCTGCATAGTCCCGTTCACATTACATCCCCCAATTCCACCCTCCCTCCCCTGCCTCCATCTCCACCTCCTCACGCAGGCTGCTCATTCAAAGTGGAAGAGAAGTTTGTTGGGTGCTTCATTTATTAGAGGGTGTGGAAGGGTCACTGGAGGGGGGGGGGGGGTGGTGAGGAGGCCTCGTGTTGCTTCCCAAAGATGTGCTAAGAATTCAGATTTTTATTTTATTTTAGTTTGGTTTGGTTTAGTTCAGAGACGTTTAGTTTGACTTGGTTTACTTCAGTTTAGTTTCGTCACAGCACGGAAATAGGCCCTTCGGCCCACCGAGTCCGTGTCGACCAGCGATCCCCGTACACTTACACTATCCTATATACACAATATGTTGTGTGTGTGGACTCCTGTGTTTGTGATTTTAAAAAAATATGTTTATTTATTTATTATTTAATTTTATGTTACTTGACTGTAAGGAAAATCCATTTTGTTGTCCCTAAAATGAGATAATGACAATAAATGGGACACAATACTATACGCACGCAGAGACAATTTACAATCTTCGCCAAAAACGAAATTAACCTACACACCTGTACGTCTTTGGAGTGTGGGAGGAAACCGGAGCACCCGGAGAAAGCCCACACGGTCACGGGGAGATGGTACAAACTCCGTGCAGGCAGCACCCGTAGTCAGGATCGAACCTGGGTCTCTGGCGCTGTGAGGCAGCGACTCTACCGCTGCGCCACCGTGCCGACCCAGAGGAACTGTCAGGGTTCGCGAAGGGCTCTTCCCATCCCTGAAGAGGTTGTGTCCTTGGTAACATCGCATCACTCCTGTCATCTTCATTCTCCACTCCACCCCGCACTGCCCTCTGCCCATCGCCACGGCTATTTTAATGCGATTTGAATGGGGTTTGGAGAGCTTCTTTGTTGCACATGGATGAATGCATCACTGAGGCAGTGCTGACCATCGGAATGCTCGCTGCACAGCTGTAACCGACGGCCATAATCACGCTTTTTACCATTCGATTACTAGACTTTAACTTCATGCTTCATCACAAGCTTAAATTTGTTTAACCGCTGACGTATCAGTGATTTAATTATTTCATTTGGAGGAATTTGCAGGTTCCAACACAAGTGGAAGATATCTCCTTGAGCTTGAAGCTCAAAATGGTCCATGTGGTAAAATGGTCGTTAGGTTTTTTTGACTAGGTTAGAACATAGTCCCCATCCTTATCTCCTCCCTCCCACTGTGGTGTTCCATGAGGTAAAAATACATCGGACCCAGTTGGTGGAGACTTGCCCACCTGGGGTTTAATCCCCGCTGACCATAGGGTGAAACTGGAAGGCCCATTTATCCAATCGACTCATTCCTTACCAACCCAATCAAGAGGTCAAGTGGAAGAGGAATGTGTCATGGTTCCGGTCCTGATCACTTGACAGTGGGTGACAAGGAGAGCTTTGAGCCGGGGGAAGGGAAGGGAGAGGGATTACGTCAGTCGAGGTGAAAGCAGAAAAAGATGAAAATTCCCTGCATCAGATAAGCAGGATAAAAAATGATCAAGGTTCCTAGCCTTAAAGTGTTTGGGTCATTGAGCCAATACCAGACAAAGTAGGAAGATTGAATCACCTCACGGATTTTGGTATTATTCAGAAGGTGATTAAGAGCTATGTAATCCATCTTCTTGGTCGATTTGGCCATCGATTCCTTGCCCTGGTCTCCTGTCTGAGGACTTGTGGATCCTAAATAGCTCCTCCAATTGTTAGACACTCATGAGAGGAAGAGATCAGGTAGATGGCCTGTCTCTTTCCCAGAGTAGGGGAATCGAGGACCAGAGGACATAGGTTTAAGGTGAGCGTGGAAAATTTTAACAGGAATCTGAGGGGTAACTTTTTCACACAAAGAGTGGTGGGTGTATGGAACGAGCTGTCAGAGGAGGTAGCTGAGGATGGTACTATCCCAACGTTTAAGAAACAGTTAGACAGGGTACATGGATAGAACAGGTTTGGTGGGATATGGACCAAACGCAGGCAGGTGGGACTAGTGTAGCTGGGGCATGTTGACCGATGTGGGCAAGTAGGGCCTGTTTCCACACTGTATCGCTCTATGACTGAAGTCCTGGCATTGAGGAGATATCTAGACTTGCCTCGGAAGAGGTCACCTCTCTGCTCCTGCCGTTACCACCGGGCCAGGGCGCAGGGAGTAGCGTTTCTTGTTGTCTGACCCTTTTGTTCTCCTGCACCCCATCTCAGGATACCGAGCCCATCGCAGAGGGAGAGGTGGACAATGTTTACGACTACTTTCTCGGCCCAGAGTACTACACGGACCTGGAGTCGGCGATCTACAACGCCTCGGTCGCTATCGACGCGGCGGAGGGAAACGCGACGGAACACGAGGTAAACTCCGCTCTAACGGAGCCCGTGGCTTTAACAAGGTGGCGCAGTTAGTAGTGCTGCTGCCTCATAGTGCCAGAGACCTTGGTTTGACCTCCGAGCGTCCGTGTGTCCCTCTGCGTATATTCCTGCATCTTGGAATGCACCATTCCGCGGCTGCCAATAGCAGGCATCTCCGTACTCTGGAAGACCACCAGGTTCTGGGAAGACCCTTTGATTGGCCTTTGACCAGGTTGATGAATGGTCAGTGTCTGAAGAAAGGGTGGTGCGGTGGCGCAGCGGTAGAGCTGCTGCCTCACGGCGCCAGAGACCCAGGTCCCATCCGGACCTTGGATGCCGTGTGTGTGTGGAGTTTGAACCTTCTCCCCATGAGACCACGTGCGTTTCTTCCAGTTTCTCCGGTTTCCACCCATATCCCAAAGAGTTGCGGGTTTGTAGGATAATTGGTCTCTGTAAATTGTCCCAAGTGTGTAGGGGAGTGGACGTGAATGTGGGATAACATAGAACTAGTGAGAACTGATGATCAATGGTTGGCATGGACAAGGGCCAATTTCCATGCTGTATTTCCTAACTGAACTAAAAACCAAGCAGGAAGGTCAAGGAACGGGGCATTAACATCCCTGGCCTCTTGGACTTCAATGGATTCAACCCTTTGGATAAACATATAACCATATAACAATTACAGCATGGAAACAGGCCATCTCGGCCCTTCTAGTCCGTGCCGACCATGTATTTTCCCCTAGTCCCATCTACCTGCACTCAGACCATACCCCTCCATTCCCTTCCCGTCCATATACCTATCCACTTTACTTTTAAATGTTAAAATCGATCCTGCCTCCACCACTTCTGCTGGAAGATCATTCCACACAGCCACCACTCTCTGAGTAAAGAAGTTCCCCCTCATGTTACCCCTAAACTTCTGTCCCTTAATTCTCATATCATGCCCTCTTGTTTGAATCTTCCCTACCCTCAATGGGAAAAGCTTATCCACGTCAACTCTGTCTATCCCTTTCATCATTTTAAAGACCTCAATCAAGTCCCCCCTTAACCTTCTGCGCTCCAAAGAATAAAGACCTAACTTGTTCAACCTTTCTCTGTAACTTAGTTGCTGGAACCCAGGCAACATTCTAGTAAATCTCCTCTGTACTTTCTCTATTTTGTTGACATCCTTCCTATAATTAGGCGACCAAAATTGTACACCATACTCCAGAATTGGTCTCACCAATGCCTTGTACAATTTTAACATTACTTCCCTACTCCTATATTCAATGCTCTGATTTATAAAGGCCAGCACACCAAAAGCTTTCTTTACCACCCTATCTACATGCGATTCTACCTTCAGGGAACTATGCACAGTTATTCCTAGATCCCTCTGTTCCACAGCATTCCTCAATTCCCTACCATTTACCATGTAGACATAGAAACATAGAAAATAGGTGCAGATACTCATCCAACTCAGTATCCCGTACCTGCCTTCTCTCCGTACCCCCTGATCCCTTTAGCCACAAGGGCCACATCTAACTCCCTCTTAATTATAGCCAATGAACTGGCCTCAACTGCCCTCTGTGGCAGAGAATTCCACAGATTCACCACTCTCTTGTGTGAAAAATGTTTTTTCTCATCTCGGTCCTAAAAGACTTCCCCCTTATCCCTAAACTGTGACCCCTTGTTCTGGACCTCCCCAACATTGTGAACAATCATCCTGCATCTAGCCTGTCCAACCCCTTAAGAGGTTTGTACGTTTCTATAAGATCCCCCCTCAATCGTCTAAATTCCAGTGAGTACAAGCCGATAAAGGCATGGCACAGGCTGGGACTGAGAGCCTGTTGGCTTATTGGGGTGATCTAACTCCTTAATATTTTCCTCTCTAAAATCACCAGGCTTAAAACGAGGAAAACTTGTAGGAAGTTCTGTCTAAAGAAGGGTCCAGAACCAAAACGTCTCCTATCAATGTTCCCTTGTGATTCGGATTATACTGCTGAGTTATTCCAGCACTTTGTGTCTTTCTTTGGTATAGAGCGGCATCTGTAGTTCTTTGTTATTACAAAAATGTGTGGAAACAAGGAACTGCATATGCTGGTTTGTGGGGGGAGAAAGAAGCACAAAGTGCTGGAGTAACTCAGCGGGTCAGGCAGCATCCCTGGGGAACATGGATAGGTGACGTTTCGGATCGTGACCCTTGCATTTCTGCCACCCCTTACTGATCTTTTCTTCACTTAATAGTAAAGTGAATTGGTTTGGGAAGTTTAGTCACATTATTGTAATCTTGTAAAAATAATAAAGTTGGCCGACCGTGCTGTCGTTTGGCTGTGAAACTGTGATATTTGGGTTCACTCACTGACAGAATTAGACATTGCTGACAACGGCAGCATTTATGACCTATTCCTGAATACCACAGAACTATTGCAGGTACAATCGCAACGTTTAAGAAACATTTAGACAGGTACATGGATAGCAGAAGGGTCCCGACTCGAAACGTCACCCATTCCTTCTCTCCAGAGCTGCTGCCTGTCCCACTGAGTTACTCCAGCATTTTGTGTCAATCTTCGGTGCATGGATAGGACAGGTTTGGAGGGATATGGGCCAAACGCAGGGCTATTGTTGATGGGACTTGTTGGTCAGTATGGGCAAGTTGGGCCGAAGGGCATGTTTCCATGCAGTATGAATCTACGACAAGGAGATGACCAGGAGAACATTTATGTAAAGGTCCACCAAGCATAGCTCTGATGACGGTGCAAGTTAGCCGCCTTCTACAGTTTAGTTTAGCTTAGTTTGGAGATACATTGCGGATAAAGGCCCTTCGGCCCACCGAGTCCGCGCCGACCAACTATCCCCGCACAGTAACGCTATCCTACACACACTAGGGACAATCTACTATAATACAAAGCCTATAAACCTGCGTGTCTTTGGGATGTGGGAGGAAACCGGAGCTTCCTGGAGAAAACCCAGGGGAGAACGTACAAACTCCGCATAGACAGCACCCGTAGCCGAGATCGAACCTGTGTCTCTGGCGCTGTGAGGCAGCAACTCTTCCGCTGCGCCACCGTGTCGCCCTTAGTTCATCTAGTAGTGGTGTTGGCCGGTGTGGGCAGGATGGGCCGAAGGGCCTGTTTCTACGCTGTGCGACTGACCCCATGACCCTATGCCGGAGGTGGCAGACCGGTGAGTCCGCAGTCATGTGTGGTCCAGACTGGGGAATGTTAACAGTTTACCAGACCAGCTTTTGTAACAATCCCATGATTTCATCCTCGCTATTGTTGAGACTAGCCAGATTTTTTTGTTTAAAATTCCACGTATGTTTAATTAGTTGAATATAAACTTCTCTCCGCCATGGTGGGAATTGAACGTATCTCAAGATGAATTATTTGTGATTCTGGCTACTGGATTAGTAGCTCAACCGCTTTATTATCATGCCCCTGTTATGTTGGACAACCCTCGATATCTTACCGCCAATTAGTTCTGCCAATTCTTGAGTTCATTCATTTCATTTCTGTTGGCAGAGAACCTCTGTTGTACTGCAAGAAGTGACTCATTTTCAGATCATTTGTCAAAGCAATATTTCGCTATTTGGGTCATTTGCCAAATCCACTTACACTGTAATTACAAGAGTAGGGGGGAGAAAAATCGTGCAGAAAATACTGTAGAGGGGAAAAAATGCCTGAAAAATCAGCTAGTCAGGCAGCAACTGTGTCGAGACGGAAACAAAATTTAAGGGCCTGTCCCACTTTCACGACCTAATTCACGACCTTTTTGACGTGGAAATTTTTCATCAGGCTAGAAAAACGCCCCGACCTACTTGATGCCACGAGTACCCTCGACCTGCTACGACCTCGTGACGACCTCGCTGCGAGTATGAGTCAAGGGCAAACTCAGTAGAGGTCGTGAAAACACACGTGGTCACGGGGAGAACGTACAAACTCCGTACAGACAGCACCCACAGTCAGGATCGAACCTGGGTCCCATGGCTGAAGCAGATCATTTAAAAGGCCTTTTGATAAAGAGATGCAGGGAATGGAGGGATACGGGTTGGGTCTGAACTGGGAGGTGTGGGCCCACCAAGTCCATGCCATTCACGATCACCCATAAACCAGTTCTATCCTGCACCCTAGTGACGGTTTACCTACAAACCTGCACATCATTGGAACTTGTGCAGGGAATGGATCGGCTCGTCTCTCGAGAAACTGAAAGGGCAACTATCTTTCCCTCCACAGATGCTGCCTGACCACCTGACTAAACTAAATTAAACTCAGTCTGAAGAAGGGTCTCTTGATCGAGCTCTAGGGGCTAGTGGAATCCAGGGATAGGGGGAGAAGGCAGGCATGGGTTAATGATTGGGGACGATCATCCATGATCACAATGAATGGCGGTGCTGGCTCGAAGGGCTGAATGGCCTCCTCATGCACCTATTTTCCATGTTTCTATGTTTCTATCACCCATTCCTTCTCTCCAGAGATGCTGCTGCCTGACTCGCTGATTTACTCCAGCGTTTTGTGTCTATTTTCTTAAACTAAACTGAACCTCAACATCTTGACTCATGGTTCAAACCCAGCTGCAGACTCCAGTCCACCCCCGTGTCCTTTGCATGAATCATGTGTTCTATGCAGCATATTATTCCATAGCTGTGAGCAATCGCTGCTCCAGAGTCTGCGGTGGACATTGAGGTCCGGCTGTTGTGTGGGTTCTTATTTTCCCAACACTGGAAGCCGCGCCAACAACCCTCCCACTACATGCAGCGCGTCCTTCAGGAAGGCTCCTGCCTCGGGAGAGCTGTGATGTTAAATAACGTGTGAGAAAGCACTAAATGCTGCACACTCTCATCCATCTGGCTTAGGTTAGTTCAGTTTAGAGATACAGCACGGAAACAGGCCCTTCGACCCACCGAGTCCGCGCCGACCAGCGATCCCCACACCCGGACACTATCCTACACACACCAGGAATGATTTACAATTTTTACCGAAGCCAATTAACCTGCAAACCTGTGCGTCTTTGGAGTGTGGGAGGAAACTGGAGCACCCGGAGAAAAGCCACGCAGGCCACGGGGAGAACGTACAAACTCCGTACAGACAGCACCCGTGTTCAGGATCGAACCTGGATCTCTGGCGCTGTAAGGCAGCAACACTACTGCTTCACCACTGTGCTGCTCTAAGGGGAATGGGGAGAGGGTGGGGGGGTGGTTGGCGATTCACTTCAGTTGCCAAATACATTCACGGTTTCCTCAGATAGTCTTAGATCAGGAATAGTGCAGTCATCTAATTCCAAAAAAAACAGACTAATCTGTCATTAATGGTCTGAAGAAGGGTTCTGTCCCAAAACTCCGAGTATTCCTTCTCTCCAGAGATGCTGCCTGTCCCGCTGAGTTGCTCCAGCACTTTGTGTCTATCTTCGGTAGAAACCAGCATCTGCAGTTCCTTCCTACACATATATGGATCTCTGTCCATTGCGCTGACTTGTAATATTTAATAAGAGTTTGTGGGAGCGATGACAGTTGAGTCTAGTTTATAGACACAAAAAGCTTGTTCCGCACATCTTTCATTTAACCTTTGCCCCTGTTATCTTAAAAGCTCTAACAATCTTAGCGTGGCACCATTGTGCAGCGGCAGAGTTGTGCACACAACTTCGATCCTAACTATCGGCGCTGTCTGTACGGAGTTTGCACGCTCTCCCTGTGACATGGGGTTTTCTTTGGGTGCTCTGACTTCCCCCCACATTGCAAAGACGTGCAGGTTTGTAGATTAATTGGCTTTGGTAAAATTGTAAATTGTCCCCGTGATGGAGCTAGTGTACAGGGCGATCGCCGGACGGCACGGACTCGGTGGGCCGAAGGGCCTGTTTCTGCACTGTATCGCTAACGTCTAAAGCTATGCCCTCTAGCCTTGGACATTCCCTTTCCTTTGCGTACCCTACAAATCCGCACGTCTTCGGGATGTGGGAGGAAACCCACCTTGCCACAGGGAAAACGTGCAGGCTCCACACAGACAGCACCCGAGGTCGGGATCGAACCTGGGTCTCTGGCGCTGTGAGGCTGCAGCTCTACCACTGGTTGTATAAAAAATCTCAAAAAAATGATTAAACATCACCTACTAATAGTCAATGATAAATTTAAAAATAAATTGCTGAAATAGACAATAGACAATAAGTGCAGGAGGAGGCCATTCGGTCCTTTGAGCCATCACATTCAATGTGATCATGGCTGATCACCCCTAATCAGTACCCCGTTCCTGCCTTCTCCCCATATCCCCTGACTCTGCTATTTTTAAGAGCCCTATCTAGCTCTCTCTTGAAAGCATCCAGAGAACCTGCCTCCACTGCCCTCTGAGGCAGAGAATTCCACAGACTCACCACTCTCTGTGAGAAAAAGTTTTTCCTCGTCTCCGTTCTAAATGGCTTACCCCTTATTCTTAAACTGTGGCCCCTGGTTCTGGATTCCCCCAACATCGGGAACATGTTTCCTGCCTCTAGTGTGTCCAAACCCTTAACAATCCGATATGTTTCGATATGGTTTATCTCAAATATGGCTTATCTCCCAGTCCTTCAATATAATGGTTTTACACTGCAGTTTTTACTTTAAGGTTAATTAAAGTAAAATATAGAAAAATAATGTAATGAATGACAACTCACATTGCTTTAACGGGCAGAAAGGTTCCAATTTTGCAAAATTGGTAATGGCTGGAGGTTTCTCCACTGCGCCGACACGCGCCTAACCTCTTCCCATTGTGCGGCAGAGAATGCGTGAGGAGTTCATTGAGGAATCGGAAGGTCCCTTCACCGATGAACACGAGGACTACGATCTGAACGGCTATGATTACGCCTTCAAGGAAGACGAGGACCATTGGAATCAAAGGTTTGGATCGTCTGAGAGAGAAGATTCAAACACGCAGGATATGAGGGTAAGCTGGACTCCTTGTCCATTCAACGTGACCAAAAGCACACTAGTCAAGTCAAGTCCGTTTTATTTCTATAGCACATTTAAAAACAACTCTCGTTGACCAAAGTGCTTTACATTAGTGCAGGTACTAACGTGCTACATACAGTGGTCCATAGATCTAACAATACATACATAAATACACACATACATCCTCCCTCAGAGGACCTCAAGAAACACTTGTGAGTAGGAATAAGTTTTAAGTCTAGACTTAAAAGAGTTGATTGAGGGGGCAGTTCTGATGGGAAGAGGGATGTTGTCCCACAGTCTAGGAGCTGCAACCGCAAAGGCGCGGTCGGTCGCCCCTGAGCTTATGCCTGGACCGCGGGATGTTCAGTAACCCCAAGTCGGCTGATCTGAGGGACCTGGAGGTGGTGTGGTGGGTGAGCAGATTTTTGATGTAGGTGGGGGCAAGGCCGTTAAGGGCTTTGGAAACATGAAGGAGGATCTTGAACCACTAGGACATGTAATGAAAGAATGGATCGACTGGGCTTATATTCACTTAGAAGGATGAGAGGGGATCTTATCGAAACATGTAAAATTATTAAGGGATTGGACAGGCTAGATGCAAGAAAAATGTTCCCCATGTTGGGGGAGTCCAGAACCAGAGGTCACGGTTTAAGATATGGGGTGGGCCATTTAGGACTGAGATGAGGAAAAACGTTTCCACCCAGAGAGTTGTGAATATGTGGAATTCTCTGCCACAGAAGGCAGTGGAGGCCAATTCACTAGATGTTTTCAATAGAGAGTAGGATGTGGCTCTTAGGGCTAACGGAATCAAGGGATATGGGGAGAAAGCAGGAACTGTTTTCGATGATCAGCCATGAACATATTGAATGGCGGTGCAAGCTTGAAGGGCTGAATGGCCTACTCCTGCACCTATTTTCTATGTTTCTGCTTTTTCTGAATAGGACCATGTTGGATGGAGATATCTAGCTGCTCACTAATGTGTAAACTGGTGGATCCATTATTTTTGACATTGGCCTTCTTCAAGAGAGAGCTAGATAGGGCTCTTAAAAATAATGGAATCAGGAGATATGGAGAGAAGGCAGGAACGGGGCACTGATTGGGGATGATCAGCCATGATCACATTGAATGGCGGTGCTGGCTCGAAGGGCCGAATGGCCTACTCCTGCATCTATTGTCTATTGTCTATTGCCTTGTTCACCTGGGGTCTGGGCTGTTTCTCAGGCCAGCATAAGATACATAAGTGGGTTTAGCTGGGAGTGGGAGCGGACTCTGTGCTTTGTCAACATCCACCTCGGAGTCCGTGCGACTTGTATAGGCGGGCGGTTGGTGGGTTCTCTGGCTGACGTCTCTTGCACCGGGCTCACTCTTGAATATGTTTGTGCCTTTTCCAGCAGCAGGGCGAGAAGGGGGAGAAGGGCGAGCCGGGAGTTATCGAGCCGGTGAGTAGATAAAGCATGCTGTCTGTACCAATGACCATATTGTTGTCCTCTCGTCAACTTCTCTGCCCCTTCTACACTTTGGCAATGCCACCCATTTTGCCCACTCACGGGACTATACAGCAGCGAAACACACCCCTTGGCCCAACTCGTCCATACTGACCTATTAAGCTAGTCCCACTTGCCTGCTATTGACCCATATCCCTTTAAATCTTTCCGATCCATGACTCAATCCAAATGCCTTCAAGTTGTAGTTATAACCACTTGACCACTTCCTCTGGAGCCTTGTTCCCTATACTCTTCCCACTCTTCCTTCAACAAATTCCAGGATTGCTAAATCTCTGGTCCCTCCTTGATCCTCCGCAGGTTTTGGCATGCAACCCATCTCACCTTCCCTTCACACCAAAACAGACACAAAGTACTGGAGCAACTCAGCGGGTCGGGCAGCATCTCTGGAGAACATTTGTGGAATTCCCTGCCACAGAGGGCAGTGGAGGCCAAATCACTGGATGGATTTAAGAGAGAGTTAGATAGAGCTCTAGGGGCTAGTGGAGTCAAGGGATATGGGGAGAAGGCAGGCACGGGTTATTGATTGGGGATGATCAGCCATGATCGCAATGAATGGCGGTGTTGGCTCGAAGGACCAAAGAGCCTCCTCCTGCACCCATTTTCTATGTTTCTATGTAACATGAATAGGCAATGTTTCGGGTCAGAAACCTCTCTTCAGATCCATGCCTGACCTGCTGAGTTACACCAGCACTTTGTGTTTGTTTTTGTAAAGCAACATCTGCAGACCATTGTATCTTCACTTGCACCATCTTTATCCAAAGTTTTTTGTCATATTCTATATTCTGCTTGACCACAATAGGATCTGACTTAAGCCAGACTCCTGACAAATCATTTCAGATAGCCACCCATTCTACTCTCTCAGTTGCAGCATTCACTTCTATACCCTCCTTTGGTATAAAATGGGCAAACTAATGCACACGACAATCGAAGAGTTCAAGAGTTTATTCAAGAGTTCATAATTGAACACGGATGGGTTTAAGTTGTGTCAACTTGAAGGAACTGCAGATGTTGGTTTAAACCGAAGATAGACACAAAGTACTGGAGTAACCCAGCGGGTCAGGCAGCATCTCTGGAGAAAAGGAATAGGTGACGTTTCGGGTAGAGATCCTCTTGTGATCTATTATTGTCACACGCAGTGAGGTACAGTGGAAAACTAAACTTGTAAATGATCTCCAAATCATTTGAAAATCAAGTGTTAAGTAATCAGGCAACGGAACAATGAAATATAGATTAATTAGTATTGGAGTAAATGAGTAATCAGTAATACAATGTAACTAGACCATAATACAATACGATAGAACATCATTTACCCCAGGAGGGAAATTGATTTGCCACCAGTCATAAAAAACATAAATACATGAAACATGAATTTAAAAGTGACGAGTGGAAAGGATTGGGAATGGCAATGATGGGGGGGGGGGGGGTGTCAGTCTCAGTTTACCCCACAACCGAAAGGGGAGGATTCGTGAGGTTTGATAGCCACAGCAAAGAAGGATCTCCTGTGGCGTCCTGGTAATAGTGTGAATAGGTGACGTTGCAACGTTGAAGTATGGCCAATACAATGTTGATTGTCAAGTCAAGTCACATTTATTTCTATAGCACATTTAAAAAACAACTCTCGTTGGCCAAAGTGCTTTACATTTGTTAAAAGAGTAGTACAAACAAACAAACTACATACGTACATACATACATATAGCCCTCGCTCAGAGGACGTCAAGAAAGGTTTGGGAGTGTAGGTAAATTTTAGGTCTCGACTTAAAGGAGTCGTTGGAAGGGGCAGTTCTGATGGGAAGAGGGATGCTGTTCCACAGTCTAGGAGCTGCAAACGCAAAGGCGCGGTCGGTCGCCCCTGAGCTTATGCCTAGACCGCGGGATGTTCAGTGACCCCAAGTCGGCCGATCTGAGGGACCTGGAGGTGGTGTGGTGGGTGAGCAGAATTTTGATGTAGGTGGGGGCAAGCCCATTGAGGGCATTGTTGACATGATTGTAGACCATAGATACCAAGGGTTTGAGTATTTGGCGGGTCAGGCAAACATGGATAGGTAATGTTGCGGATCCCGACCCGAAACATCACCTATCATTTTCTCCAGAGATGCTGCCTGACCCGTTGAGTTACTCCAGCACTTTGGCTCTTTTCTTTGTAAACCAGCATCTGCAGTTCCTTGCTTCTCCACAGTAGATGATGGGGTATGGTGGAGGTTAGTGTATGCAGAGTGGCTAATGGTTCCTGGGGAGAAGTTGCTCTTGAATCTGAGGGTCAACTCTACGATTCAGGATGCATTGACAGTCCTGATGGAACAACAACTGAAGGACATCGCGATATCTTTTCGCTGTAGTTCAAAGAAGGTTTCCGATGGAGATATTAGTGAACATCAGGCTCCTCTTGACAGAAACATGAGCACTTGGCAGGGACGATCCAACATCAGTAGCTCGCAGGGAAAAGCCAAGCCAACATGTGTGTCGAGGCTCTCACATACTGACATCAGAAGCCGTCTTTTCCTGTTCTCTCCTTTGAAGGAGGGAACACCAGTGGTGATGTTAGCCAGATGCAATGACAGAGGACATGCCCAGAGTTGCCAAGGCCTTGGGGAACCTCTGCTAATCTAACGATAAATCAGTCCTTTTGAAATCAACCCACTCCTTTGATAAACTCGACTGTTAAGCAAAAATATTCATGAATGTTTAATACCAAAACCAACAATCGCAAAGTCAACGGCAATGTTAATTTAGTTCTTTGTTTCCTTTGAAGGGAATGCTCTTGCCAGGACCTGCGGGACCTGCGGGACCGGAGGTGAGTTATCTGCATCTTCTAGGACCTTCGGGTGGATGTCCACTCGTGAGGGGACGTTCTCCTCGCGTTAAATGGACTGCGACCGTTAAGCCGATGGGATGGGGCGTAGGTCCCTCGCACAAATCCGCCTCAATTGCACAGTCGAGGTCATTCTCATAAAACCATTCATTTCACAGAACACCTCCCGCTCGGTTCGCAATAACCAACCTGATCTCCCGGTGGCTCAGCACTTCAACTCCCCCTCCCATTCCCAATCTGGCCTTTCTGTCCTGGGCCTCCTGCCTCCTCTATTGTCAGAGTGAGGCCCAGCACAAATTGGAGGAACAGCACCTCATATTTCGCTTGGGTAGTTTACACCCCAACGGTATGAACATTGACTTCAGAAAGCCCTTGCTTTCTCTCTCCATCCCCTCCCCCTTCCCAGTTCTCCCACCAGTCTTACTGTCTCCGACTACATTCTATCTCTGTCCCGCCCACTCCCCTGACATCAGTCTGAAGAAGGGTCTCGACCCAAAACGTCGCCCATTCCTTCTCTCCAGAGATGCTGCCTGACCTGCTGAGTTACTCCAGCATTTAGTGTTTACCTAGTTCCATGGGCCTGTGTTCTTGAGCCCTGTTGGCAAGTATGCGGGAATGTCAACTCGATGATTACTCCATTAGTTAGTTGGACTTTATCCAGAAAGCTACCAATTTCCCCAAGATGTCCTTCTCATTCCTAAATTTAGGATCAACTGTTCACAACACAGTAGTGGCACAGTGGTAGAGACCCCATTTCCAACTTGACCATAGGTATGACCCATTCTCCCTGTGACCACATGGGTTTTCTCCTGGTTCTCTGGTTTCCTCCCACACTACAAAGATATGCAGGTTTGTAGGATAATTGGCTTCTGTAAATTGTCCCAAGTGTGTCGGATTCTACTTCTTCCTCTTTTGTGTGTCGTGCACGGCCTAAAGTTGTTGGACAACTTGTTCTATTTGATCTTCCGTTTGTGCACGTCGAGTTGATTGCATTCGTCGAAACAGGGCGGACCCCGTGAAGGTTGCAATCTCCCACCCCAGTCTGTAGGATAGAACTAGTGTACGGGTGATTGCTGGTTGACGCGGACTCGATGGGCCAAAGGGCCTGTTTCCATGCTGTACCTTTAAACTAAACAAAGCTAAATCTGAGGTAGACAAACGTTCTGGGGAGACTCAGCAGGTGCAACAGCATCTCTGGAGCGAAGGAAATAGGCAACGTTTCAGGCTGAAACCCTTCTTCAGAGTGTAATCTGAGTGTTTCAACACTGGTTGGTGTTTTCATGCTGCATCTCCAAAACTAAAACGATAACAACTGCCTGATTCTGGGATCTGTATTGGACATTGCATTCTAAGTAACTGTTAGTCTAATACATTTGTGGGACGTGGGTCATAAAAGTTCATAAGTGATAAGAGCAGAATTAGACCATTTGGCCCATCAAGTCTACTCCGCCATTCAATCATGGCCGATCTATCTCTCACTCCTAACCCCATTCTCCTGCCTGCTCCCCATAACCCCTGACACCCGCATAATCACAGACCATGCCAACATTCACTGCCATCCCTTTGTACCCTTGTGAAAGTGTTGGCGAGCCATCCCATTCTTGAACCCACTACAAGTGCTTCACAAGTTCACAAGTTATGGGAGTAGAATTCAGCCATTCGGCCCATCGAGTCTACTCCGCCATTCAATCATGGCTGATCTCTGCCGCCTAATCCAATTTTCTTGCCTTCTCCCTGTGACCCTTGACACCCGTTCTAATCAAGAACTTGTCTATCCCTGCCTTAAAAATATCCACGGACTTGGCCTCCACAGCCCTCTGTGGCAATGAGTTCCACAGATTAACAACTCTCTGACTAAAGAAGTTCCTCCTCACCTCCTTTCTAAGAGAGCACCCTTTAATTCTGAGGCTGTGCCCACTGGTCCTAGACTCTCCCATCAGTAGAAACATCCTCTCCACATCCACTCTATCCGGGCCTTTCATTAGTCTGTCAGTGTCAATGCTTCTGGTGAAGGGGCTCACAGGAGAGGCAGCTCCAAGATTTAGATTCAGTGATGATGAAAGAACAGCGATAAGAAGCTGATTTTCTGAAGTTGAGACAGGAGAAAAATACAAGAAAACCACACCGCCCTCCCCCATGCAGTGGGAACGAACATGCCAAATTATTCTTGGCCTGACTGAATGCAGGGCTTGCTGCTTTTCAGTTGCTGGGAATGATCTCAAATATTTTCATGGACCTTGCAAAATATGTGGTCTCAGCGCTTGTAAAAATGCCTAAGAAAATAGAAGCCCTCCAGGGCCGAGAAACCTTAGTTCAGCTGCTAGGCTGGAGCCTGCGGTCTACATGTGACTGTTAACTCTCAGCTGCCTGGGCCAATGAAGGAACGAGAGGTCAGGATTTTAGAAACACAATAGTTCAAGAGTCAAGAGTGTCTTATCGTCACATGTCCCAAAGCAGAATAATTACAGTCTTACTTGCAGCAGCGCAACAGATATGGGAACACACACACATATACACACCACAAACACACATGCACGCACGCACGCTCACTCACTCACTCGCGCACACACACATATATATACACACACACACACACACGCGCACGCACACACATACATACACACAGACATATACACACACACACGCAGACACACACACTCACTCACTCACTCACACAATCACTCACTCGCACACACATACATACACACACGCATATGCACACACACACACACATACGCACACACATACATACACACACACATATACACACACACTCACTCACTCACACACATGCATACATACACACATACACACACACACACACACACACGCGCTCGCACACGCACACACATACACACAGACATATACACACGCACATGTACACACACACACACACGCACACGTACACACATATGCACACACACACACACACACACATGCACTCGCACTCGCACTCACACTCACACTCGCACACATGCACACATACACACACACACACACTCCACACAAACACGCGCACATGCACACACACACATATATATATACACACATATGCATGTAGGCACACACACATTTATAATGTAGTTTGGAGATTATATGGAGATTGTGATGTTTAATAGCCTGATGGCTGCAGGGAAGAAGCGGCTCCTGAACCTGGACGTTACAGTTTTCAGGCTCCTGTACCTTCTACCCGATGACGGGAGTGAAATGAGAGTGTGGCCAGGTTTAATGGCCCATAATGGAGATTTTTTTCTGTGGTGCACATAGAACATTGAACATGGAAACATTCCGATGGCCTAATTCTGCTCCTATCACTTATGAATATGAATAGCAACAATTTTGATGATTATGGAAATACAGTGGTAGTGGGTCAGTGGCTGCTGGAAGGATTGGTGTTTGCTGGTGGGGAAATTGAGAAGGTTGTGCTAGTTGCTTTAGGCCTGTCTGTGTTAATTGATCCTTCCTGCACTCCCATCATGTTCATAAGTGATAGGAGCAGAATTAGGCCATTCGGCCCATCAAGCCTCCTCCGCCATTCAATCATGGCTAATCTATCTTTCTCTTCTCCTTGTATCCTTGTAGCACTAATCAAGAATCTATCTCGGCCTTAAAAATATCCACTGACTTGGCCACCTCAGGCGTCTGTGGCAAAGAATTCCACAGATTCACCACCCTCTGACTGAAGAAATGTATCTTCATCTCCTTAAAGAAACACCATTCAACTCCTACTGATGGTGGCCCTGCAACCTTTGACCTCTTTGACCTCCTAGTGATGGTGACCCATCTGAGCTTTGCCCAGAACAGGAGGCAGTGTCATCATTTAAATTCCCAATCTATCATTAAAAAATGCAGAGGTCACAGGAAGGGCGGCACATAGAAAATAGGTGCAGTAGGAGGCCATTTGGCCCTTCGAGCCAGCACCGCAGTGGCACAGCGGTAGAGCTGCTGCCTCACAGTGCCAGAGACCCGGGTTCGATCCTGACCGCAGCTGCTGTCTGTACAGAGTTTGTACGTTCTCCCCGTGACCTGTGTGGGTTTTCCACCAAGATCTTCAGTTCACTCCAAAGATGTACAGGTTTGTAGGTTAATTGTCTTACTATCAATGTAAAAATTGTCCCTAGTGTGTGTAGGGTAGTGTTAATGTGCGGGGATCGCTGGTTGGTGCAGACGCAGTGTGTCAACAGGCCTGTTTCCGCTTTGTATATCCAAACTAAACGAGAAAGAATTTACTAAGGTACAGTGGAATTGATTTTTGTATACAGTTCAGTGCGTATTATTATCGACCACACCTGGAGTATTGGGTGCAGTTTTGGTCCCCTAATTTGAGGAAGGACATTCTTGCTATTGAGGGAGTGCAGCGTAGGTTTACAAGGTTAATTCCCGGGATGGCGGGACTGTCATATGCTGAGAGAATGGAGCAGCTGGGTTTTTACACTCTGGAGTTTAGAAGGATGAGAGGGGATCTTATTGAAACATATAAGATTGTTTGGGATTTTGGACATGTTAGAGGCAGGAAACATGTTCCCGATGTTGGGGGAGTCCAAAACCAGGTGCCACACAGTTTAAGAATAAGGGGTAAGCCATTTAGAACGGAGACGAGGAAACACTTTTTCTCACAGAGAGTTGTGAGTCTGTGGAATTCTCTACCTCAGAGGGCAGTGGAGGCTGGATGCTTTCAAGAGAGAGCTAGATAGGGCTCTTAAAAATAGCGGAGTCAGGGGATATGGGGAGAAGGCAGGAACGGGGTACTGATTGGGGATGATCAGCCATGATCACTTTGAATGGCGGTGCTGGCTCGAAGGGCCGAATGGCCTACTCCTGCACCTATTGTCTATGGTCTATAGATGTCATTTTGGTTTCTGCTTACAGAGATTACACTGACTGTTGCAGTTTCTGATAATCACGTAATCTCGTGCAGACATCTCAACTAATGCGGTTTTTATATTAAAACCTTGCGAAATATCAGCGAAGTGTTATTACGCAAGCTTAGTCTCACCTCCACTTGTGATGTTATGCTGTGGAGATGAAGTGATCGGGACTGGAACGGGGCACTCATTGGGGATGATCAGCCATGATCACATTGAATGGTGGTGCTGGCTCGAAGGGCCGAATGGCCTACTCCTCCACCTATTGTCTATTGTCTATTATACATAAGTAGGATGGTGTTAATGTGCAGGGATCGCTGATCGGTGTGGGCCAAAGGGCCTGTTTCCGCTCTGCATCTAAAAACTAACTGAAGACAGTTGCCGAGAAGACAGACCTGTGACAAAGGCATCCTTTTTGCTCCCCTCACTGTACAAAGAGAATAAACCTTGCTTGCACAGGAGATGACGGGGACAGTTCCCGATATCCCGTTCGCTTCCCATGTCGATGCTCCAACGTCTTGAAAAAAAAAACTTTGGAAGTTTTTCATTAAAACAGGAAAAGAAATCTGGATGCCATTAAAGATGGATCCGTCCTGTGGTCCCTAATAGCAATCAGATGATGTGCAATTATCAGTAAGATCGTGACCTTTCTCTGATTCTTTCCTTTCAGGGTCCCCCAGGTCCGCCCGGGCCCGTTGGTCCTTCTGGTTATGTCGGAGACCCAGGAGAAATGGTAAGTTCCTCCACCAAACTTCGACCGTTATTGTGTTGGTCAGTTGGCTGCTTCTGCGATGGTATGGTTCAGATTTTAGTTTCGTGCTCGTTTCAACATGTGTCAATGATGGCGTTCAGGAATTCAGTACCAATGAGGTTAAAATCCTAATGTGCCTTGTCCCACTTAGGCTATTTTTAGGCGACTGTCATAGTCGTAGCAGGTCGCCAAAAAAACGGCAACTGGACCCCCACTTTGACCAAAAAATTTGAAATAGAATCATTACTTTATCAACAACAAAAAAACTAAGTCAGCACCGGCGATAATCTACGTTACCCGGCGACAACTACGACAGGACCTACGTCAGGAGAAGTCAAGCTATGCTCATTGGCGTCAAACCCACCATCGCCGACTGTCTCGGAAAATCTTTCAACGTGTTGAAAATCCAGCCGCGACCAGAAAGATGCTACGATTCTTTGGGCGATTCAGGAGGCTACTCACGACCATATAGGCGACACCCCACGACTATGTGGCACATGACAGCCTAGTCGCCTGAAGTCACCTAAAAAGTCACCTAATAGCCCTGTCCCACAGTGCGAGTTCATTCCAAGAGCTCTTCCGAGTTTTAAAAAAAATCAAACTCGTGGTAAGCACGGAGAATGAACGTAGCGGGTACGTCGGAGCTCGGGGACGTCTCTTAGCGGCTCGAAACGCTAACGGCAGGTACTCGGGAAGACTCGCTAACGGCAGGTAAGCACGGGAAGACTCGTGAAGATTTTTCGACATGATGAAAAATGTCCACGAGAGCCCCGAGGACCAACGAGTGGTCATTACCGTAAATCTCCGAATTCGAATCAGGGCAAACTCGGGAGAACTCTTGGAATGAACTCGTACCGTGGGACAGGGGTTTAAGTGGGACAGGTTCGTCATATATCTATCATCTTAAAGTGGTGCACAATCAAAGAGTGATATTTCAGTTTAGTTTATTGTCACGTGTGCCGAGGTACAGTGAATAGCTGTTGCGTGCTAGTCAGCCGGCGGAGAAACAATACATCATGACAATCGATCACAGTCACAGTGCACAGAGCAAGTGCAAGGTCAGGCCAGCAAAGTCCGATCAAAGCGGTGAAAGCAGATCTGAGAGGACTTTAGGGTGATGGCAGTTCGGGGGGAGTCCCGCCCCGCCGGGGGTACCATGTAATCCCGCGCTACCCACTCCATGGTCGGATAGTCGGCGACTAAACCGTCTCCCCCACCTGGTTTTCCAGGTGAGGAGGGGGCTGTGGACCCCCAGCAGGACCAAGAACAAGACCTGTCGAAAGGCGGATGAGCTCCTAGCGAGCCAACGGCCATCCACACTTCAGTAGAAGTTGCGATCACTGTCGTACACGGCATTGTATGGAAAGATGATAAAACACACACACACACCAAAATCCTAGACTTCCAGCGGCGGAAGTCCGCAGGAACTGGAGGACAGAGATGTGTGGTGCGTCCATCACGAATGCATCACACATCTCTGTCCTCCAGTTGGAAACCAGCACCACTGCGTCGCTAATGTTTCCAATGATGATGATGATAATGAGGTTGGTTTGTGTGATGGGTCTGGGCTGCGTCCAGAACTCTGCAATCTCCTTGTGGTCTTGGACAGAGCTGTTCCCAAACCATGCTGTGGTGCATCCTGATAAAATGCTTTCCACGGCGCATCTGCAGAAGTTGGTGAGAGTTGTTGGGGACAGGTTTTTAAGGAAGTAGAGGTGTTAGTGTGCTTCTGTGGCTTCAATAAGGATGAATGCAGGACCTGTGTTCAATGCTGACCGCGGCGTGGAGTTTGCACGTTCTTTCAGTAAATGACTTCCAGACATAGTACATGATCCAAATACATCTTTAATCAGCACTGAAACTTAACAGCATGGAGGATGATTAGTTGTCAGTACATCCTGGCTGCTCCAACTGTCCGTGCTAGGAAACAAGCGTTAGTATAAGTATTACAGTGGGGTGGAGTTAGAGATGCTGGCTGGTGTGTGATTGGTTAAAATGCAACATCAATCTACACTTTCCGCCACCATATTATTTTCCTACGCATGCTCTGATTTTTCTCCCGCATGCTGGAGGAATAGGGGTTGGTCGGTAAGATATTTACTGCTGGAAACTCCTCCGTGTGTGCAAGTGAGCGGCAGATTGATGAAAATGTGGAGAGGAAAGGTGGCTCTGTGAGCTAGCATTGCGTTGATGGGCCAAATGCCCATCTCCTACGCCAATGGAAAAGTGTTGATATTGAGGCACAAGGAACTGCAGATGCTGGTTTATTTTTTAAAAAGGGCACAAAATGCTGGAGTAATTCAGCAGGAGGCAGGCAGTAGAACATGGATAGGTGACGTTTCGGGGTGGGGCCCTTCCTCAGACACTAAACGATCATCAGCTCAAACAAAGGCGTGCTTTGGTCTGTCCAATCCTTGGTGTTTGTCCAGACCAGATAGGCCAGGTTTAGAGGGATATGGGCCAAACACAGGCAGATGGCATTGGGTTGAGAGGGGAAGGTAGACCAGCCATGATTGAATGAGATGAATGGTCGAAAGGGCCTGTCCCACTTGGCGATATCTTCGGCAACTGCTGGCGTCACTGACTGATGTATCAGGTCGGCAAAAGAATTTTGACCATTTCATAAAACAGCGACAACAGAAAAAAAAGTTGCGATACTTGAGGAAACATCGTGTTTCATTACATCATAACGCCACGACTTTTTCCGTGACCTGATACGTCAGTCAATGATGCTGAGTGGGACAGGCCCTTAATTCTCCTCCTATAACTTATGAATTTATAAGCTTGAAGATCACCTTACTGATGCAGAAGTAGCAGAACGGTTAATCTCTTCTGCTTTGATTTTGTTTGCAAACTCAGATGTGTGTGGAAGACCAGTTCATCCGTTCACAATTCATGAGCCATAGGAGAAGAATTAGGCCATTCGGCCCATCGCATCGATGCTGCCACTCATTAATGGCTGATCTATCTCTCTCCCTCACAACCCCATTCTCCCCCATAACCCCTGACACCCGCACTAATCAAGAGTCACCTTCCTAATCACAGCGGTTATAGTCATAGATTGGTATATAGCGTCCTACTTGTGGGCGGAGCACCAAGGCAAATTCCTTGTATGTGAATACTTGGCCAATAAACTTACTTACTTACACTGTGGAAACAGGCCCTTCGGCCCATCTTGCCTACACCAACCACGTGTCCAATCTACACGTCACACCCGCCTGCGTTTGGCCCATATCCCTCTAAACCTGTCCTATCCATGTACCTGTTTAAATGTTTCTTAAACTTTGCGATAGCCCCTGCCTCAGCCACCTCCTCCAGCAGCTCGTTCCATTCACCCAACACCCTTTGTGTGAAAAAGTGACCTCTCAGGCTCCTATTGAATCTTCCCCCCCCCCCCACCCCCCCCCCCCCCGTCACTTTAAACCCATGTCGTCTGGTTCTCAGTTGGGACTTGCTGTGTGGGACAGGTCGCCAAAATAATGTCCACAGGGCACGATGGGGCCGCTAGGAGTTCCTGGGTGGAGAAGGGGTTTTGGGTCAACTTTCTTGAGTTGCATTTGATTTGCTTTAGTAGGAAGGGAGGCTTTCCTTACTGGCCCCTGAAGGCAGGGTGGGCATGTCAGCACAACTAGCCCAGCGGGGTGAGGAGTTGCAGACATTTTTTCTTCAGAATTTCTCGCTCACATACCAAGCCTTCACCCCCCCTTGCACCTTAAATACTATAGGGCAGGTCTCTGATTTTGTCTGTGTGTGTGTATGTGTGTGTGTATGTGTGTGTGTGTATGTGTGTGCCCCAGTGTGTGTGTATGTGTGTGCCCCAGTGTGTGTGTGTGTGTGTGTGTGTGTGTGTGTGTGTGTGTATGGGTGTGCCCCAGTGTGTGTATGTGTGTGCCCCAGTGTGTGTGTGTGTGTGTGTGTGTGTGTGCATGGGTGTGCCCCAGTGTGTGTATGTGTGTGCCCCAGTGTGTGTGTGTATGTGCATGTGTCTGCCCCAGTGTGTATGTGCATGTGTCTGCCCCAGTGTGTATGTGCGTGTGTGTGTATGTGTGTGTGTGTGCCCCAGTGTGTGTGTATGTATGTGTGTGTGTGTGTGTGTGTATGTGTGTGCCCCAGTGTGTGTGTGTATGTGTGTGTGTGTGTGCCCCAGTGTGTGTGTATGTATGTGTGTGTGTGTGTGTGTGTATGTGTGTGCCCCAGTGTGTGTGTATGTATGTGTGTGTGTGCCCCAGTGTGTGTGTATGTGTGTGCCCCAGTGTGTGTGTTGCATATATGTGTGTGTTTGTATGTGCTCCTGTGTGTGTGTTATGTGTGAGTGCCTGCCCATGTGTATATGTGCATGTATGAGTGTGTGCGTGTGTATGTGTGTTCCATATATGTGCGTTGTTTGTTTGTGTGTGTATGCGTATGTGCCACTGTGTGTGCATGTACACGTGTGTAAAAGTGGAAGTTTGCATGCGTGTGTGTGCATGTTTGTGCATGTGTATTGTGTATGTGTGTGTGTATTGTGCGTGTGTGTTTATGTGTGTGTGTGGGCGTGTGAGTGTGTTTGCACGTCCGCATGTGTTTGTGTACATCTGCATGTATGTATGCGTGTGCATGAACATGTGTGTGCGTGTGCACGTATGTGCAGTGTGTTGAGGGGGAAGGTCCCGTCAAACAGATGTACGGGAAGTTGTGAATGGCGGCTGCCCTGATCCCAGCACCAGATGCCAGGTGTAAAAACATCAAGGGATGTGATGCGTGTGTTTCTGCGAGGAGCAGTGACTACAGTAAACAGGGCAGCTCAACAACTAGCACAAAGGCAAGCTCACACACCATGTACACAGGTCATCCTAACCCCATGCAACTCACAGTGTGGCCCTCTCATCTTCACCACGCATCCACACCTCTCACCGGGTTCCGCTTCAGAACTGCTCAATCATGATTGTTTGAACCAATTCCAATTAAAACTCAGTCACTTTCCCTCTGCCTGCTTTTCCATTCCCTCACCCACACATTCTCTCTTGTCTTATCCCTCTCTCTTTTATCCCCTCTCCCCCTCTCCCCCTCTCCCCCTCTCCCCCTCTCCCCCTCTCCCCCTCTCCCCCTCTCCCCCTCTCCCCCTCTCCCCCTCTCCCCCTCTCCCCCTCTCCCCCTCTCCCCCTCTCCCTCCCCCTCTCCCTCCCCCTCTCCCTCCCCCTCTCCCTCCCCCTCTCTCTCCCCCTCTCTCTCCCCCTCTCTCTCCCCCTCTCTCTCCCCCTCTCTCTCCCCCTCTCTCTCCCCCTCTCTCTCCCCCTCTCTCTCCCCCTCTCTCTCCCCCTCTCTCTCCCCCCTCTCTCCCCCCTCTCTCCCCCCCTCTCTCCCCCCCTCTCTCCCCCCCTCTCTCCCCCCTCTCTCCCCCCTCTCTCCCCCCTCTCTCCCCCCTCTCTCCCCCCCTCTCTCCCCCCCTCTCTCCCCCCCTCTCTCCCCCCCTCTCTCCCCCCCTCTCTCCCCCCCTCTCTCCCCCCCTCTCTCCCCCCCTCTCTCTTCCTCCCTCTTCCTCTCTCCCTCTCCCCCACCCTCCCTACCCCATTCCTCTCTCCCCCCGCACACCTCTCTCCCTGTGGGCCAGTCCTCATTGCTTGTGAGAGTGTCCTAAGGGCCTGTCCCACTTACACAACTTTTTCGGCGACTGCCGGCACCCGTCAACGGTCGCCGAAGATTTTCAACATGTTGAAAAACCAGCGGCGACCAGAAAGACGCTACGACTCTTTGGGCGACTGAGGAGACGACTCACGGCCATATAGGCGACATGTCGCGGGGTGAATGAAGCCTGTATGGTCGTGAGTAGTCGCCCAAAGAGTCATACCTTGTTCTGGTTGCCGCTGGATTTTCAACATGTTGGAAATTTTCGGCGAGCTGTAACGACCTATGACGGGTGCTGGCAGTCACGGAAAAAATCGCGTAAGTGGGACAGGCCCTTTAGTCCACTCATTGGAACATCTCCACTGACCTAGTTCTTCACCAAGATCTTGCCGTCCTTTCTTCTCCAGAGATGCATCTATCTTTGCTGATGAAACATAAATAATTCATCAGGTTTGAGAGGCTTTGAGCATTTCCAATGATGTGACAGGTCCCATTTTACTCCTTCTATTGATCCCGCGAACGCTGTCAACTTTCATTGTTGGTGACCTGTAAACCTACCCCAGATAAAACAACTCTCGCTGATCATACCTTCCTTGTTTCTGCACTACAGTCCCTTATTGAAACGTACAAGAGAATGTAGGAGTTAGCAGTTTGACCAAATAAAACTGCTGGAAGAATTTTAGCAAAGCACAAAGTGCTGGAAGAACTCAGAGGGTCAGGCAGCATCTGTGGAGAGAATGGACAGGTGTGAGGAGGATGCTAGGAGGCTGCAGGGTGATTTGGATAGGCTGAGTGAATGGGCAGATGCATGGCAGATGCAGTATAATGTGGATAAATGTGAGGTTGTCCACTTTGGTGGCAAAAACATGAGGATAGACTATTATCTGAATGGTGGCAGATTAGGAAAAGGGGAGATGCAACGAGACCTAGGTGTCATGGTACACCAGTCATTGAAAGTAGGCATGCAGGTGCAGCAGGCAGTGAAGAAAGCAAATGGTATGTTAGCATTCATAGCGAAAGGATTTGAGTATAGGAGCAGGGAGGTTCTACTGCAGTTGTACAGGGTTTTGGTGAGATCACACCTGGAGTATTGCGTACAGTTTTGGTCTCCAAATCTGAGGAAAGACATTCTTGCCATAGAGGGAGTACAGAGAAGGTTCACCAGACTGATTCCTGGGATGTCGGGACTTTCATATGAAGAAAGAATGGATAGACTAGGCTTGTACTCACTGGAATTTAGAAGATTGAGGGGGGATCTTATAGAAACTTACAAAATTCTTAAGGGGTTGGACAAGTTAGATGCAGGAAGATTGTTCCCGATGTTGGGGGAGTCCAGAACAAGGGGTCACAGTCTAAGGATAAGGGGGAATTCCTTTAGGACCGAGATGAGGAAAACATTCTTTACACAGAGAGTGGTGAGTCTCTGGAATTCGCTGCCACAGAAGGTAGTTGAGGCCAGTTCATTGGCTATATTTTAGAGGGAATTGGATGTGGCACTTGTGGCTAAAGGGATCAGGGGGTATGGAGAGAAGGCAGGTACGGGATACTGAGTTGGATGATCAGCCATGATCATATTGAATGGCGGTGCAGGCTTGAAGGGCCGAATGGCCTCCTCCTGCACCTATTTTTCTATTTTTCTATGTTTCGGGTCGGACTTAAGAAGTTTGAACAAGGGTCCCGCCCCAAACCTTCAGCAGGTCACTCACTCCATGGATGCTGCCTGACCCTCTGAGTTTCTCCAGCACTTTGAGTTTTGCTCAAGACTCCAGCTTCTGCAGTTTTCCGTGGTTCTTTGGCGGAGTAACTTAGGAAGGCGGTCAGTATCTGTGGAGAGAAGTGGACAGACAATGTTCCGGGTCGGGGCTGTTGGAGTAGAGGTGAGAATACTGGAACCTTAATTAGTACGGAGTTTGCACGTTCTCTCCATGACCTGTGTGGGTTTTCTCCGAGATCTTCGGTTTCCTCCCACACTCCAAAGACGTGCAGGTTTGCAGGTGAATTGGCTGGGTATGAATGCAAAATTGTCCCTAGTGTATGTAGGGGTAGTGTTAAGGGGCTGTCCCTCTGCGGCGACCTAATCGGCGAGTTTACAAGAGTTTAGGAGAGTTTGAAAAACTGTCATGTTGAAGACCTCTTTCGACTATGTTGAAGACTAGCTACGACTAGCTTCGGGAAAAATTGGACACCGTATAGTGGAGAGTGAAGACGACCTCCATCGATCTCCTTCGACCTCCCTTCGACTATGATGAAGACTATCTACAATTACTCTCGATTACCTACGACTAACACGCCGACCTACTCCAACCTACTTTGACTAAACCTACGAGTAAAAAAAGTACCGATTTTTTCCATGGAGACCTTTTTTTACTCGCGGGCATTTTTTCAACATGTTGAAAAAAACGCCGCGACTTAGCTGAGGCCTCGAGTATTCTCGAGCATGAGAATTTAGATCCCCTTTAGTGCGCGGGGATCGCTGGTGGGTCCTGTTTGCATGCTGTAATTGTAGAATTAAACTAAATTAAACTCATATAATGTCCCCATCTGCTAACTGAGCAAATAGTGAAACAAGAATCAATATATGATGTTTCCCCTTCATCCCAATGAAACTGGTCTGGGTGTAAGCTGGGAAGTGCTGATGATTCACTCGCATGTGAATTGACTTACAAAACTGATGCTAAAACTCCTCTCCAGCGCCTGACTGATGCAAACCACTCCGAGGCCGACATCTGTCTACTCCTTTGTGTCTTTTGAGACATTAGAAGAAGATTAAAATTCTCAGATGTTGGGCAGACTTCACATCAGCGAATGCCTGCCCAGAAGGCTTATTCTTGATTGAAAAGAATAATGTTTTGCCAACATCACCATGCTGAGCACGACAGAACATACATGGGCCGCCGCTCGAGAATCTCATCCTTTTTAAACTCTTTTTATTAGTTTTAGTTTAAATATACAGCGCGGAAACAGGCCCTTTGTCCCACCGAGTCCGCGTCGACCAGTGATTCCCACACACTGACGCTATCCTACACACATTAGGGATAATTTACAATTAAACCAAGCCAATTAACCCACAGACCTGTACGTCTTTGGAGTGTGGGAGGAAACCGGAGATCTCCGGAGAAAACCCACGCGGGGTGCCGTGTGTGTGGAGTTTGCACGTTCTCCCTGTGAGCGCGTGGTTTTACTCCAGTTTCCTCCCATATCCCAAAGACTTGCGGGTTTGTAGGCCGAAGGGCCTGTCCCACTTGGCCGTCATTTGCGCCTCATTTACGATCGACTCGTCATATCGCGTGACGTCGCGCACAAATCACGTGTCATCATGCCGTCTGGTGCGCGTGATGTCATTGGAATACCCTGTGGCGAGCAGCGACGCATGGTTATGCACTGTGACGTAACCATGCGCCACCATGCGGTACACATGAGACGTCGGGACGCCAGCCTGCGAGTCCAATGCGTCAGCACGCGTACCCAATGCGTCAGCGTGCGTATGTGATACGTTACGCAGGTGGCGCGCGAGGATTTCGTGCAGCACGAAATCCTGGAGCGCCACGCGATACCGCGCCACACTCCTTCACGCCTCTCCGTGCGCCCGTCCCGCGCTACCCACACGCTACCCGTGCGTCACAACGCGTCGACCTATTTTACATATGACACGTAAATGACTGCCAAGTGGGACAGCCCTCTGTGCATCGCCCCTCGTGTGCAGGGAGCGGGTGGGAAAGTGGGATAACATAGAACTAGTGTGATCAGAATGGTCGGCACGGACTCGATGGGCCGAAGGGCCTGTTTCCATGCTGTATCTCTGAACTGAACTGAACTCGTACAACACGTGTCACACCATTAATCACTCTGTGAATGACAGACTATATAGTGTGAAATATTAATATCAGAGATCAGTGCCGCAGGGCACATATTACACTGAGAGACAGGTTTGAGCTTGACCGCAATCTCTTCAACCATGTTCGCTCCGTCTGACAGATTCTTCTCCTTTTTGTCTCCCTCTGCACCTTAAACGCAGGGACCTCCAGGAAGACCCGGTTTGCCAGGTGCGGACGGAATTCCCGGACCTCCAGGAACCATGCTGATGTTCCCGGTGAGTTCCCCTTCCTCATTCCGATCCGTTGTCCGGATTTAATTCCGGATCGGAGATTGTAAGTCTGAAACGAATACAGCTGGAAGACACGCAGCAAGTCAGGCAGCATCTGCGGGAAGAAAAAACAAATTAACACTTTGGACTGAAGACCTATAGATGAAGGAAGAGGCCTAGCCCGGAATGTTTAAGAAAGAACTCCAGATACTGTAAAAATTGAAGGTAGACAAAAATGCTGGAGAAACTCAGCGGGTGAGTTTGTCCAGCATTTTTGTCTTGCTAAGAATGTTAGTGTTGATTCTCTCTCCACAGATGCCGCCTGATCTGCTGAGTGTTTCCAACACTTTGTGCTTTATTTCAGATATTCACGATATGCTTTACTATTATTGAGATTTAGCTTTAAAGGTTTCAAAGGTCTTTTATTGTCACGTGTACCAATCAAGGTACAGTGATATGCGAATTACACCTTACAGCCATACCTTAAAAAAAAGCAACAAGACACACAACTACATAAAAGTTAACATAAACATCCACCACAGCAGATTCCCCACATTCCTCACTGTGATGGAAGCCCAATCTTCTTCCCTCATTCTTCTCCCGCGGTCGGGGCAGTCAAACCATCCATCGGGGCAGTCGAACCATCCGTTGGGGCAGTCGAACCATCCGTCGGGGCAGTCGAACCATCCATCGGGGCAGTCAAACCATCCGTCGGGGCAGTCAAACCATCCGTCGGGGCAGTCAAACCATCCGTCGGGGCAGTCAAACCATCCATCGGGGCGATCGAAGCTTCTGCATCGGGGCGATCGAAGCCCCTGACTCAGGACGACCGATGCTCCTGCGGCTTGGAGTTCCCGAAGTCGGTCTCTGACCAGAGACCGCGGACTCCACGATGTTACAGTCCCGCAGGCACCCGTGGTAGAGCTCAGAGGTCGACCCCTGGCAAAGGGATCGCGGGCCCCACGATGTTAAGTCCGCAGGCACCTGCGGTGGAGCTCCCGGTCTGTCTCCAGGAAAGGCCGGCAACTCCTCGATGTGAGGCCCTGGTGTGGACGGAGATACAATACGGTTTATTACTCTTTTTAGTGAAGTCGGAGGATAAAATTGAAAACGAGGAGCTGCGGTCTGCTTGTTTAATTTAGTTTAGATTATTATTGTCACATACAATGTAAAGCCTTTTTATTTTGTGCTACCAGTCAAAGAAAAGACATCCACAGTGTACAGACACAGGATAAATGGAATAGTGTTGAGAGCAAGATTAAGTTTGTTAAAGTTTAGTCAAAGATAGTTCTAAGGTACTTGAGTTAGATGGTCTTAGGTCTTTATTCTTTGGAGCGCAGAAGGTTAAGGGGGGACTTGATTGAGGTCTTTAAAATGATGAAAGGGATAGACAGAGTTGACGTGGATAAGCTTTTCCCATTGAGGGTAGGGAAGATTCAAACAAGAGGGCATGACATGAGAATTAAGGGACAGAAGTTTAGGGGTAACATGAGGGGGAACTTCTTTACTCAGAGAGTGGTGGCTGTGTGGAATGAGCCTCCAGCAGAAGTGGTGGAGGCAGGATCAATTTTAACATTTAAAAGTAAAGTGGATAGGTATATGGACGGGAAGGGAATGGAGGGGTATGGTCTGAGTGCAGGTAGATGGGACTAGGGGAAAATAAATGGTCGGCACGGACTGGAAGGGCCGAGAGGGCCTGTTTCCATGCTGTAATTGTTATATGGTTATATGGTCGTCCCGGACTCTGGTTCGGGACGACCATCCCGGACGGATGGTTTGACTGCCCCTACGGATGCTCTCTAGTTGATGAGAGGACGGTTCAGTTGCCTGATAACAGCTGGGAAGAAACGGTCCCTGAATCTGGAGGTGTGCATTTATAAACCTCTGTACCTGCTGGGAGAGGGGAGAAGAGGGAGTGGCCAGGGTGCGACTCGTCCTTGATTATGCTGCTGGTCTTGCCGAGGCAGCGTGAGGTGTAGATAGAGTCAATGAAAGGGAGGTTGGTTTGTGTGTGAGAGTGTGGATGTGTTGGTCAGCGTGAACAAGTCGGACCAAAGGGCCGGTGCAAAACAAGTGGCACAAAATGCTCGAGTAACTCAGCAGGGCAGGCAGGAGAATGTGGATAGGTGACGCTTCAGGTCGGGACCCTTCTTCAGACACTAAACGATCATCAGCTCAGTCAAAGACATGCCTTGGTCTGATCTATCCTTCAAGACAAGCTAGGGAGGGATATGAGCCAAATGCAGGCAGGTGGGGCTGGGTTGAGTCTCATTTAGTTTAGAGATACAGAATGGAAAGAGCCCACCGGGTCCGCGCCGACCAGCGATCCCCGCATATTATCACTATCCGACACACACTAGGGACAATTTTTACATTTTATAACGCGCCAATTAACCTACATACCTGTACGTCTTTGCATTGTGGGAGAAGATCTTGGAGAAAACCCACACAGGACACGGGGAGAACGTACAAAGGTACCGTAGATTTTTTGCCAGATTTTTTGTCCGGGCTTTTCAGCAACTCATTCTTGCTGCTGGTTTCCCTGCACGACCTCTCTGACTCAGTGCTGAAGCCTCATACTTGGCTGTGATCCCCAGGCAGCCTCTCGCCTGAGGAGGCAGCTGTGTTTGCATTCATCACCCCTGGCTCCTGGCTGGGCCCGAGCAGGGATCCTGCCAGTGACAGGCCGAGGAGGTGTGAAATTAGCTCAGCGGGAAAGCCCGCTGTAACACGGAAACCTGAAGCACGAGAGGAAAATGATCTGAGCATCACCAATTACCGCCATCGCCAGAAAAGAGCGATGAATTGTATTGAATTGAATACATTTTATTAGCCAAGCATTAATAAATCCAAGGAATTTGCCTTGATGCTTTGCTCGCAACTAACAACACGATATACAGTAGACAACTAAGAATAAAACATTATAATTAAACATGTGAAAAATGAAATAAAATTTCATGACCAGAGCATAAGGAGGCTACAGATTTTTGGCTGTTGAGTAGAGCAACTACTCGTGGATAAAAACTGTTTTTATGTCTGGCTGTGGCAGCTTTGACAGTCCGGGGTCGCCTTCCAGAGGGAAGTGATTCAAAGAGTTTGTGGCCAGGGTGAGAGGGGTCAGAGATGATCTTGCCCGCTCGCTTCCTGGCCCTTGTAGTGTACAGTTCATCAATGGAGGGAAGGTTGCAGCCAATAACCTTCTCTGCTGATCGGACGATTCGCTGCAGCCTCCGGGTGTCGTGCTTGGTGGCTAAGCCAAACCAGACCATGATGGAGAAGGTGAGGACAGACTCTACGATGGCCGTGTAGAATTGGACCATCATTGCCTGTGGCAGATTGTGCTTCCCC
>CAUPSL010000632.1:37500-47854 GCA_963514005.1 Raja brachyura | reverse complement strand
AGTGAGGGGAGTGAGGGGGAGAGGGGAGTGAGGGGGAGTGAGGGGGAGTGAGGGTGAGGGGGGAGTGAGGGGGAGGGGGGAGTGAGGGGGAGGGGGGAGTGAGGGGGAGGGGGGAGTGAGTGTGAGGGAGAAGGAGTGTGAGGGGGGAGTGAGTGAGGGGAGTGAGGGGGAGGGGGGGGAGTGAGGGGGAGGGGGGAGTGAGGGGAGGGGGGAGTGAGGGGGAGGGGGGAGTGAGGGGGAGGGGGGAGAGAGGAGGAGGGGGGGAGTGAGGGGGAGGGAGAAGGAGTGTGAGGGGGGAGTGAGTGAGGGGAGTGAGGGGGAGAGGGGAGTCAGGGGGAGAGGGGAGTGAGGGGGAGAGGGGAGTGTGAGGGAGAGGGGAGTGAGGGGGAGAGGGGAGTGTGAGGGAGAGGGGAGTGAGGGGGAGTGAGGGGGAGGGGGGAGTGAGGGGGAGGGGGGAGTGAGGGGGAGGGGGGGATTGAGGGGGGGGAGTGAGGGGGAGGGGAGTGAGGGGGAGGGGGGGGAGTGAGGGGGAGGGGGGAGGGGGGGGAGTGAGGGGGAGGGGGGGGTGAGGGGGGGTGAGGGGAGGGGGGAGTGAGGGGAGGGGGGGTGAGGGGGAGAGGGGAGTGAGGGGGAGAGGGGGGTGAGGGGGAGGGGGGTGAGGGGGAGGGGGGAGTGAGGGGGAGGGGGGAGTGAGGGGGAGAGGGGAGTGAGGGGGAGGGGGGAGTGAGTGTGAGGGAGAAGGAGTGTGAGGGGGGAGTGAGTGAGGGGGAGAGGGGAGTGAGAGTGAGGGGGAGGGGGGAGTGAGGGGGAGGGGGGAGTGAGGGGGAGGGGGGAGTGAGGGGGAGGGGGGAGTGAGGGGGAGGGGGGAGTGAGGGGGAGGGGGGGGTGAGGGGGAGGGGGGAGTGAGGGGGAGGGGGGAGTGAGGGGGAGGGGGGATTGAGGGGGGGGAGTGAGGGGGAGGGGGCAGTGAGGGGGAGGGGGGAGTGAGGGGGGGGGAGGGGGGAGGGGGGGAGTGAGGGGGGGTGAGGGGGAGGGGGGGTGAGGGGGAGGGGGGGGTGGGGAGGGGGGGGTGAGGGGGAGGGGGGGGGTGAGGGGGAGAGGGGAGTGAGGGGAGAGGGGGGGAGGGGGAGGGGGGGTGAGGGGGAGGGGGGAGTGAGGGGGAGGGGGGAGTGAGGGGGAGAGGGGAGTGAGTGTGAGGGAGAAGGAGTGTGAGGGGGGAGTGAGTGAGGGGGAGAGGGGAGTGAGAGTGAGGGGGAGGGGGGAGTGAGGGGGAGGGGGGAGTGAGGGGGTGAGGGGGAGGGGGGAGTGAGGGGGAGAGGGGAGTGAGGGGGAGGGGGGAGTGAGGGGGAGAGGGGAGTGAGGGGGAGGGGGGAGTGAGGGGGAGGGGGGAGTGAGGGGGAGAGGGGAGTGTGAGGGAGGGGGGAGTGAGGGGGAGATGGGAGTGAGGGGGAGGGGGGAGTGAGGGGGAGGGGGGAGTGAGGGGGAGAGGGGAGTGTGAGGGAGAGGGGAGTGAGGGGGAGAGGGGAGTGAGGGGGAGGGGGGAGTGAGGGGGAGGGGGGAGTGAGTGTGAGGGAGAAGGAGTGTGAGGGGGGAGTGAGGGGGAGGGGGGAGTGAGGGGGAGGGGGGAGTGAGGGGGAGGGGGGAGTGAGGGGGAGAGGGGAGTGAGGGGGAGGGGGGAGTGAGTGTGAGGGAGAAGGAGTGTGAGGGGGGAGTGAGTGAGGGGAGTGAGGGGGAGAGGGGAGTGAGGGGGAGGGGGGAGTGAGGGGGAGGGGGGAGTGAGGGGGAGGGGGGGAGTGAGGGGGAGGGGGGAGTGAGGGGGAGGGGGGAGTGAGGGGGAGGGGGGGATTGAGGGGGGGGGAGTGAGGGGGAGGGGGGAGTGAGGGGGAGGGGGGAGTGAGGGGAGTGAGGGGGAGGGGGGGTGAGGGGGAGGGGGGAGTGAGGGGGAGGGGGGGTGAGGGGGAGGGGGAGTGAGGGGGAGGGGGGAGGGGGGGAGTGAGGGGGAGAGGGGGGTGAGGGGGAGAGGGGGGTGAGGGGGAGGGGGGGGTGAGGGGGAGGGGGGAGTGAGGGTGAGGGAGAAGGAGTGTGAGGGGGGAGTGAGTGAGGGGAGTGAGGGGGAGAGGGGAGTGAGGGGGAGGGGGGAGTGAGGGGGAGGGGGGAGTGAGGGGGAGGGGGGAGTGAGGGGGAGAGGGGAGTGAGGGGGAGGGGGGAGTGAGGGGGAGGGGGAGTGAGGGGGAGGGGGGAGTGGGTGTGAGGGAGAAGGAGTGTGAGGGGGGAGTGAGTGAGGGGGAGGGGGGAGTGAGGGGGAGGGGGGGAGTGAGGGGGAGGGGGGAGTGAGGGGAGGGGGGAGTGAGGGGGAGGGGGGGAGTGAGGGGGAGGGGGGAGTGAGGGGGGGGGGTGAGGGGGGGGGGTGAGGGGGAGGGGGGGATTGAGGGGAGGGGGAGAGGGAGGGGGAGGGGGGAGTGAGGGGGAGGGGGGGGAGTGAGGGGAGGGGGGTGAGGGGGAGGGGGGTGAGGGGGAGGGGGGGGTGAGGGGGAGGGGGGGTGAGGGGGAGGGGGAGGGGGGGGAGGGGGAGGGGGGGGAGGGGGAGAGGGGAGTGAGGGGGAGGGGGAGTGAGGGGAGGGGGGGAGTGAGGGGGAGGGGGGAGGGGGGGAGTGAGGGGAGGGGGGAGTGAGGGGGAGAGGGGGGTGAGGGGGAGAGGGGGGTGAGGGGGAGGGGGGAGTGAGGGGGAGGGGGAGTGAGGGGGAGGGGGGAGTGAGGGAGGGGGGGAGTGAGGGGGAGGGGGAGTGAGGGGGAGAGGGGAGTGAGGGGGCGAGGGGAGTGAGTGTGAGGGGGAGTGGGAGTGAGGGGGGAGAGGGGAGTGAGTGTGAGGGGGGAGTGAGTGGGAGTGAGGGGGGAGAGGGGAGTGAGGGGGAGAGGGGAGTGAGTGTGAGAGGGGAGTGAGTGTGAGAGGGGAGTGAGTGTGAGAGGGGAGTGAGTGGGAGGGGGGGAGTGAGGGGGAGGGGGAGTGGGGGGAGGGGGGAGTGAGTGTGAGGGGGGAGTGAGTGTGAGGGGGGAGTGAGGGGGAGGGGGGAGTGAGGGGGAGGGGGGAGTGAGTGTGAGAGGGGAGTGAGTGTGAGGGGGGAGTGAGGGTGAGGGGGGAGTGAGGGGGAGGGGGGAGTGAGGGGGAGAGGGGAGTGAGGGGGAGAGGGGAGTGAGTGTGAGGGGGGAGTGAGTGTGAGGGGGGAGTGAGGGGGAGAGGGGGAGAGGGGAGTGAGGGGGAGAGGGGTGAGGGGGAGGGGGGAGTGAGTGTGAGAGGGGAGTGAGTGTGAGGAATGAGTGTGAAGAATGAGTGTGAAGAATGAGTGTGAGGGAGGGGGGAGTGAGTGTGAGAGGGGAGTGAGGGGGAGAGGGGAGTGAGTGTGAGAGGGGAGTGAGTGTGAGAGGGGAGTGAGGGGGAGAGGGGAGTGAGTGGGAGAGGGGAGTGAGGGGGAGGGGGGAGTGAGGGGGAGGGGGGAGTGAGGGGGAGAGGGGAGTGAGGGGGAGAGGGGGAGTGAGTGAGAGGGGGAGGGGGGGAAGAAGGGATTGAGGGTGAGTGGGGGGTGAGGTGAGTTTATAAGCTGGATACTTTCAAGAGAGAACTAGATAGGGCTCTTAGAGATAGCGGAGTCAGGGGATATGGGGAAAGGCAGGAACGGGGTACTGATTGGGGATGATCAGCCATGATCATATTGAATGGCGGTGCTGGCTCGAAGGGCCGAGTGGCCTACTCCTGCACCTATTGTCTATGTTTCTGTGAAACGAGATGGGGTGAGGGAGGAATGTTGATGTGAAATGATGATGGATGCAGATGGAGGGGGGAGGGGTGTGGAGGGAGTGTGTGGGTGTGAAGGGGGGGGGTGGTGTGGGGGAGGGGAGGGGGGGTGGTGTGGGGGGAGGGGAGGGGGGGGGGAGAGGATTACCACCTTGCCCCCCGGGATGAAATCTTCCCCAGTTCCTGTCTACACCTCACTGTAAACACATCCCCTCTTATTTTGGATGGAAGAAGGCTGTTTGTTTTTTCCTACCCTACGCACTAACTCCACCCTCCTCCATTTATTTCCCACCCATCCCCATCAACCCATCCCTCCCCCAGATTCTGCCTCAGACTCCCTCATCCCTCCTCCCCTTCCTCACTCATTCATACCCACACGGGGGGGCAATTCACAGCGGACCAATTAACCCACTGACCCCACACGTCCTTGGGACGTGGGAGGAGGACCAATTAACCCACTGACCCCACACGTCCTTGGGACGTGGGAGGAAACCGGAGCACCCGGGTTGAAACCCACACGGTCACAGGGAGAACGTGCAAACTCCACGCAGTTAGCATGCGAGGTCAGGGCTGAACTCAAGTCGCTGGAGCTGTGAGGCAGCGGTTCTACTTGCTGTGACCTTGGTAAATTACAGCAATTTTCATCTGTAATCTCTCCAGGGCTCTGACGAGACGGAAGGCCAAAAACAGAACTGCCCCTGGCTGTTTGTGACCCACGAGAAGTGTCAGAAAGAAGATGTGGTATGTAACCGGATTTACGTATAAGCTTGACAAGTGTAACAGTTTAGGGCCTCGCTTCATCTAAATCCCGCCCTGTATGTAACTAATCTGTCCCTCTGCCCCTAACACGGCCTCTGATTTTGGTAGTTCATTCACGGTTTGTCAATCGGATCTTTCCAATCGAGCTCAATGCAGGCAGGCAGTCACCCAGATATGTGAGGGCCAAATGCATCAGAAACATTCCCCAAATACAGATCCTTACAGAATGGGCTGCTGCCATGTGCAGCGGGCGGCAGGCAGTAGATAGATGTAGGAAGGAACTGCAGATGCTGGTTCACACTGAAGACAGACACAAAACGTTGTAGTAACTCAGCGGGACAGGCAGCATATAACCATATAACAATTACAGCACGGAAACAGGCCATCTCGGCCCTTCTCGGCCCAGCATCTCGGGAGAGAAGGAATGAGTGACATTTCGGGTCGAGACCCTTCTTCAGACTGACTCCCATTCCTTCTCTCCAGAGACACTGCCTGTCCCGTTGCGTTACTCCACATTTTGTGTGTATCTTCGTCAGTAGATAGGACTGTTCAGTACTTTGGTAACGTCGGCGCCACCACTTATAAACAATAGACAATAGGTGCAGGAGTAGGCCATTCGGCCCTTCGAGCCAGCACCGCCATTCAATGTGATCATGGCTGATCATCCACAATCAGTACCCCGTTCCTGCCTTCTCCCCATATACTCCGACTTCGCTATCTTTAAGAGCCCTATCTATTGAAAGTATCCAGAGAACTGGCCTCCACCGCCCTCTGAGGCAGAGAATTCCATAGACTCATGACTCTCTGGGTGAAAAGGTGTTTCCTCGTCTCCGTTCTAAATGGCTTACCCCTTATTCTTAAACTGTGGACCCTGGTTCTGGACTCCCCCAACGTCGGGAACATGTTTCCTGCCTCTAGCGTGTCCAAACCCTTAATAATCTTATATGTTTCAATAAGATATCCTCTCATCCTTCTAAACTCCAGAGTGTACAAGCCCAGCCGCTCCATTCTCTCAGCATATGACAGTCCCGCCATCCTGGGATTTAACCTTGTAAACCTGCGCTGCACTCCCTCAATAGCAAGAATGTCCTTCCTCAAATTAGGGGACCAAAACTGCACACAATATTCCAGGTGTGGACTCACTAGGGCCCTGTCCAACTGCAGAAGGACCTCTTTGCTCCTATACTCAACTCCTTTTGTTATGAAGACCAACATGCCATTCGCTTTCTTCACTGCCTGCTGCACCTGCATGCGTACTTTCATTGACTGATGAACAAGGATGCCAGATCCTGTAGTACTTCCCTTTTTCCCAACTTGCCAAATGTGGGGGAGAGGGCAGGAAAATGGGATTGGGAGGCAGAGATCAGCCAGGATTGAAGGGCGGAGGAGACATGATGGGCCGAATGGCCTAATTCTACACCCATAACTTGTGAATACATGGCGAAACTTGTGTACAGCCTGGTCTGTGTGTGAACCAAAGTACTTCACTGGATCTAGCTACCTGTGACAGTAAAGCATCATTAATTAATTTATTTATTCATTTGTTGCATCAGACTATCTGTTCTCCAACTTCTGACAGCATTGCTCTGTTGTTCCTAGCTTGCGGGACTACACACAGCACAGGACAACGCGGTGTTTAAGTTTGAGCCATTTATTCTTCACGTCGAGTGCCGCGAGGTGGAAGATGCACGGCTCCTGGTAAACAGAAACATTTGTCTTTCCCTCACCTGTGTGTTTTACGGCACATCGGCACAGCGGGTAGTGCTGCTGCCTCACAGCGTCATGGACCCGGGTTCATAGAGTCATAGACAATAGGTGCAGGAGTAGGCCATTCGGCCCTTCGAGCCTGCACCGCCATTCAATATGATCATGTCTGATCATCCAAAATCAGTGCCCTGTTCCTGCTTTCTCCCCATATCCCTTGATTCCGTTAGCCCTAAGAGCTATATCTGAAGAAGAAGGGTCTCGACCCGAACTCGCAGGGTCAGGCAGCATCTCCGGAGAGAAGGAATGGGTGACGTTTCAGGTCGAGACCTTTCTTAAGGGTTTTGACCCGAAACGTCTCCCATTCCTTTTCTCGAGAAATGCTGCCTGTCCAGCTGAGTTACTCCAGCATTTTGTGTCTACCTTCGAGCTAACTCTCTCTTCAATATATCGATCCTGACTATGGGTGCAGTCTGTGTGTGGAGTTTGTATGTTCTCACCTTGACCACGTGGGTGTCCTCCAGGTGCTCCGGTTTCCTTCCACATCCCAAAGATGTGCGTGTTTGTAGATTAATTGGCCCTCTGTAAATTGGTCCTAGCGTATAGGGAGTGGATGAGAAGGTGGGATAACATAGAACTAGTGTGAACAGGTGATGGTTGGTCAACATGTACTCAGTAGGCTGAAGATAGACACAAAATGCTGGAGTAACTCAGCGGGTCAGGCAGCATCTCCTGAGAAAAGGAGTAGGTAACATTTCGGGTCGAGACTTCTTCAGAGACTGAAGAAGGGTCTCGACCGGAAACGTCACCTATTCCTTCTCTCCAGAGATGCTGCCTGACCCACTGAGTTACTCCAGCATTTTGTGTCTATCTTCGGTTTAAGCTAGTATCTGCAGTTCCTTCCGACATGGTGGTTTCTAGGGCCTGTTTCCATGCTGTATCTCAAAACTAAACTAAACTAAATGTTCTTTTGAAGTCTGGCCATCATTGTAATGAGGGAAATAATTTGTGCAAGAAAATTGTAATGATATCAAATAATTTGATTTGGAAATTTAAGGAGTGCTAAATATAGTTCCAGTCGGGGAGAATTCACCTGCAATCTGTGGATTTAAATATATTCGCCAAATGAGCCTAAGGGACAAGAAACATTGATGCTTAGTTTAGAGATACAGTGCAGAAACAGGCCCTTCGGCCCACCGAGTCCGTGCCAACCAACGATCCCTGCACCCTAACACTATCCTACACACACTCAGGACAATTTACATTCACACCAAGCCAATTAACCTATAAACCTGTACATCTTTGGAGTGTGGGAGGAAACCGTGGCACCCGGAGAAAACCCACACGGGTCACGGGGAGAACGTGCAAACTCCGTACAAATAGCACCCGCAGTCAGGATCGAACTCGGGTCTCCGGCGCTGTGAGGCAGCAGCTCTACCGCAGTGCCACCATGCTGCAGCTTTGCTGTAATCACAGACCACTCATACCCCGGTCAATCCTACTTCTTCCCTCTCCCGTCAGGGTGAAGATACAAAGAGAGAGATAGATCAGCCGTGATTGAGGGCGGAGTAGACTCGATGAGCCGAATGGTCTAATTCTCATGCAATAACTAAAGTGTGGGGAAATAACACGGTGCCCAATGGCTAGCAGGAAGGAGATGGGCCAAAGGACCTGTTTCCATGTCTCTCCATCTATCTATGATGTTGGAGGCTGGGGAAAGGCCCAGGGAAAGTGGCAGCTTTAGGTGGATAGTACGGGAGATTTAGTTTAGTTTATTGTCACGTGTACTGAGGAAAGCTTTGAAAAGTGAAAAGCCTTTTTGAGAATAGGATGGAACCACAGAGGGACATGGCCGTACCGACTGTGTCTCACAATGTGGGCCAGATTTATTATTGCCACGTGTATCGAGGTACAGTGAAGAGCTTTGCTTTGCATGCTGTCCAAACTGATCAGATAATAGCATACATGACAAACTCAAGGCGGGTGGAGCTGCTGCCTCACAGCGACAGAGACCCGGGGTCCATCCTGACTACAGCTGCTGTCTGTACGGAGTTTGTACGTTCTCCCCTTGATTGCGTGGGTTTTCTCCGGGTGCTCCGGTTTCCTCCCACACTCCAAAGACCTGCAGGTTTGTAGGTTGATTGGCTTTGGTAAATTGTCCATAGTGTGTAGGATAGAGCTAGTGTACGGGGTAATCGCCGGTCGCCACAGACTTGGTGGGCTGAAGGGCCTGTTGGCACACTATCTATAAACTTAAACCAAACTCAAGTACAACTGGTGGAGCAAAGGGGAAGATACAGAGTGCAGAATAGAGTTCTCAGCATTGTAGCGCATCAGTTCCACAGACAAAGTCCAATGTCCACAATGGGGTAGAGGTGAATCGGACAGCACCCTAGCTTATGGAAGGACCGTTCAGAAGCCTGATAACAGCGCTTTGTGCTCCAACAGTTAATAACAAGGGTTAGGTGGGATGTGCTCCAACAGTTAATAACAAGGGTTAGGTGGGATGTATTTTCCTTGCACCAGAAGTTGCATTGGTGTTTCCTAACTTGTGCTCTCCTGTCTCGCAGCATTCCGCAGCTGTTAACTCTGGCTTCAGGAACTCCGGCATCACCATCAGCAGGAAGGGGAAAATAATGATGGTGAGAAGCGTGGAAACATGCCCTTCAGCTCAACACCCACGCCGGCCAACATGCCCCATCCACACTAGTCTCACCTGCCCATATCCCTCCAAAGCTGTCCTATCTATGTACCTGTCCCAATGTTTCTTAAACGTTGTGATAGTCCCAGCCTCAACTACCTCCTCCGGCAGCTTGTTCCATACACCCACCACCCTTTGCGTGAAAAAAGCAATTGTACAGCGATAAGGCAATCGACATAACAGTTATACAATTAGTGTGCAGCTTCATGTTTAACATTAAAACCTAATTTTAAAAAAAGGGGAAAAAAAGAAGAGAATGAAGGAAGAGAAGTAAAATAAGAGAAAGCAAGAAAAAGACCCCGATCAGAGAAAACAAAATAAATAAGAACAGAGAAGATGGGGATATACCTCCCCCCCCACCCCATCCCTGGCATCGGATTTAAATTTGTGTTTAACCATTCTGTTCCCTTGAAAAAAGTAGCCACACTGGTTCCTATTAAATCTTTCCCCCCTCACCTTAAACCCATGTCCTCAATTTCCCCTACTCGGTGTAAAAGAGCATTCGCCTTATCTATTCCCCTCATGATTTTATACACCTCTATAAGATCACCCCTTATCCTGCCCTCCAAGGAATAAAGTCCTAGCGTGCCCCAATCTCTCCCTGTCACTCAGGCCCTCGAGTGCGAACAATGTAAATCATGCTCGTAAATCTTTGCAGCATTAACCCAAACCCTTTCCAGCTCAATAACATATTTACTGTAATAGGGTGACCAACACATGGAGGACAAGTTACAATTTTACTGAAGCTAATTAACCTACAAACCTTTACGTCTCTAAAGTGTGGGAGAAAACCGGTAGAAAACCCACGTGGGTTTAAGAAAAAATGGATTTATTTTAAAATACTTGCCCCGCACATCAACATGAAGCTAACATAGGAACATAGAAAATAGGTGCAGGAGGAGGCCATTCAGCCCTTCCAGCCAGCACCGCCATTCATTGTGATCATGGCTGATCGTCCCCTATCAATAACCCGTGCCTGCCTTCTCCCCATATCCCTTGACTCCACTAGCCCCTAGAGCTCTATCTAACTCTCTCTTAAAACCATCCAGTGATTTGGCCTCCACTGCCCTCTGTGGCAGGGAATTCCATAAATTCACAACTCTCTGGGTAAAAAGGATTTTCTCACCTCAGTCTTAAATGACCTCTCCTTTCTTCTAACACTGTGGCCCCTGGTTCTGGACTCGCCCAACATTGGGAACATTTTTCCTGCATCTAGCTTGTCCAGTCCTTTTATAATTTTATATGTTTCTATAAGATCCCCCCTCATCCTTCTAAACTCCAGTGAATACAAGCCTAGTCTTTTCAATCTTTCCTCATATGATAGTCCCACCATCCCAGGGATCAATCTCGTGAACCTACGCTGCACTGCCTCAATCACAAGGATGTCCTTCCTCAAATTA